>PNEQ01045891.1:0-63718 GCA_003012365.1 Medauroidea extradentata
TTCGGAAAATATATTTTAAATGGTACTTGGGATATTTACAAAAGCACCAATTTAAAGCAAAGAGTACTTCGATATCTCGATTGATTCGATAGATATGGAATGATAATCGAAAACACAATTCACGTATTTTCACCCCTTTAAATAAAGAATTTCGAAACGATTTTGAGTCCTGCCGTAGACATTTGTAAAAGTAACCAATGAAAGTTAAAATCACGACGATAGCCAATTGTGTTTCAAAGATAAAGACGATTCATTAAAAACACATTTTGCCCCTTTTTACTGCCTGGGGGTCGAATTTCAAAAAAACCTACAACTACTTTTTGGGTATTTACGTAAGCAATATTTTGAAGTGAATATCAACTCTCTATCCCGAAAGGTTCGATAGATATCGATAGTTGATTGGAAACACATTTAACGTCTTTTCAGCCCCTTAGTGGTCGAATTTCGAAAAATCCCTTCTTAGTGCTCGCCTACGACCTGAAGGGAACCCCCACAAAAAAAAAAATTTCACGATTCTAGGTCCAGTGGTTTTGGCTGCAGTTTGATATGTCAGTCAGTCAGTCAGTCAATCAGTCACCTTTCATTTTTATATATATAGATATTAGGTTGATGATAAGAACTAATAAAATACTTATCTTCCAGTAAAAGTTAGATACTGTGTAAGACACGTAGCATGTAACAATGTGAAGTAGACAGTTGTGTGGACCATTAAGGTCAGCGTCGGATAGAATGGAATCTGAGAAAACCTGCTGATCAGCGGCATCACCGGACACAATTCCCACATGCGAGAATCCGGGGACCGACCCCGACGGGAATCGAACCTGGATCGCGTTGGTTAGAGGCCAGTGCTCTAACCACTGCGCCAACCGCGGCCCTTACGCCTTATGGAACACAATTGGCGCAGTATAATTCCGTTACTGAAAAGGAATCATCCAAGTATTCACCTAAAGTAGCTATAAAACGTAACGTTCTGAAGTTAAGTGTGTTTTCTTAGTCACGTATCCAGGGACGTCATTTCCTGTTTTTCTTGGGAGGTGGCAAGATTTTATTTTCGGTGACAGTGACCTTGTTGCATCTTTTTTATTTATTAATTAAGCATGTATAAATTAGAAACTTTAATAATGACACTTCAGTTTTACATGCTTACGTTAGCATTAATTAAATAACAAAATACAAAAAAAATGTTATACACTTAAAATTCTAAATCTAGGGGGGGGGCCTTCGCCCCCCCCCCTGCCACCCCCTAAATGACACCCCTGCACATAACCGTGTTTACTCGGGCACCAGTTTTACGCATGCAAGAAGTTCGGGGTTTCGATATAGGCCTACGGAGAATTCAAAAAAACTCAAACGCATTTTGCACATTTTGTAGATATTTTATTGAATGCGATGAAAGCAGCACATCTTTATATATTATGTCGTTATATTGCATATATAATTAGGCTAGGCCTTTTAGTTTCGTAGGTTATTTCTCGGATAAATGGAATATTTTTTTCGTGCTCCTATCAAATATCTTATGTGCTCACAGAGTATTGAGTACGCGATAGGTTCTTATAAAGATACCGTAGATGATTGTTTGGTTTTTGGGGATTATGTCTGGATCTCGGCACGCTATGTCTTCGTCGTCTTTCTGAAATTGTTTAGGTTTTTAAGAGCGGTTTTAATATTACACGAGTTCTTGATATTATTACTTTTGGCCATGGGCTCAGGGTGTTGGCAAGTAATTTTTATATTATACGATGATGTCCAGATACAAAAGCATCATAGTACACTACGCAATACCTGGGCTACAATATAAGTGGCAAAGTTTTGAATGACGATATTTTATGTGCTGAATGTGGCTACACTGCACGGAGAACATTCAGTCTTGCACTCCACGTCCAGGTATTATTTCATGAAAGATGTTACGTCCAGTAAACGTAGAATCATGTTTGGACCTCAGGATTTTAACTTGCACCCATAATATGCAGGTTAGAACAGTAGTTGTAAGATACGTAAGATATCTGAGGAGAGCAAAAGGGGACTAACCACAGTGTGCTGCGTTGCCACATTGTACATGTAAAATGTCATTGTACAACATTTTCGTCACAAATAAGCCCAGGATTCACGTGGTTATTCGTTTGTTTCTGGATATCATACATGTGTGTGTGTGTGTATATATACATATATATATAGAGTTGACTTTTTATTGCTTATGCACTAATCAAGTACATATTCAAGCATAGACCCGTATGTAATCGTACCTGTAACGATAAAGTACCCGTATTTCGGCACACCTTTCAGCAGGAACGCAAAGTAACGCTAAAAACATCAGTTGAAACTCCATGTTTTCAGAAGTCAATATGGTAGAATCTAACAACGGGCAAGGTAACATGTATGCCAGCTCGACAAGCCTACATTTCCTCACGCCGAGGAATTATTTTTTGCAGCATTTCTCACGCCGGAACTACATGTTTGAAATTTAATCAGTAGGATAAGATTTTTTGCTAAAATTTTGGTGAAAACTGTTTTCTAGAATTTCTCTTCTTATAATTATTCATATTTATTTCAATGAACTTGAAAGTTTCAACTGTCATATTTAGTATCGGCATATGTACCTCGCCCTATGAATGTAGCACGCGAAGGGAAACCCTGGTACGGATAACCGACTGACTTCTGCTGGCTACAGAAGCGGCAGCACCCAGAGAACGCATAGACCGTCCAGCAGGGGGTTCAAGAAAATAAGTAGGTACTATTATTATTAGTTACGTAGTTTATTTGCATTAACATCTGAGATATTTTCATTATACATTTAAGTATAAACCAGTGTTCATAACCTCAAAATGCTTCAGGCGCCATGATGAGACGCCCAAAAAGCAGCTTCAACCACGTCACAACAAGCCATATCACTATCCTTACCTCCATGCCACCAAGGATCGTCGAACCCAGGTCGGGGGCCGCGGTGACCGAGTGGTCAGACCACTCGTCTCCCACCAAGGTGATCCGGGTACGATTCCCGGTGGGGTCGGACCCCGAATTTCCGCATGTGGGAATCGTGCCGGACGATTCCGTTAGTCGGCCGGTTCTCTCTATGATCTCCCGTTTCCCCCTCCATGATCATTCCGGCGCTGCTCCATACTCACCTCATGTCACCCCTCACCAGCGCTGAAGGCCTCGATGTTAAGCGCTGACCAAAATCTCTCACTCACTCGAATCCGGGTCGCTGTGATCTGGGAGCGAGCGTGCTGAAAGGCGTAGTCAACGTCGGTCCAGTTTTCAAATTGAGTCATTTCTGCGTCGTTCATTAAAGCCTGCGAAGTTAATAGGCAATAAAATCACTTCGCCAAATGCGTTTCAGAAAACCTCTTTAATCGCGTGGGGCAGTGAGCCGGAAAACTATCGCTATTTAACGATCACAAAGTACTTGCCCGCGAAAGATTAAACCGGTCTGTGTCATGGAATACGTTTTTTTACTGGACGCGTTTCCAATATGTTTCTGACATACTCAATATGTGCTTACATGATTTAAAAATCATGGACGACTATTGGAAGCATGTTTTGGGATCCCTCAAGAATGCTGGCAAAATTATTTTTCAGTATTCTGAATCCAAATATAGAAGCGTTTGTTTGATGCTACGCCACGTCCCCCCCAAATAATTTCGTAGTTTTTAAGATTTTTTAAGATTAAGATTTCCTTCAGTTGTACATTAAATATTTTGATGCAGAAACTCTTTAAATAGCAGCATTTTGCACCTTAAAATATAAAATTTCCCGGTGGAGGACTCCTACACACTCCTTTATTACGTAGGTTATATGTACACTTTCGCTACCAGTGACGTCCCACCCAAAAATCAATGCTTACGACGCCGATGCAATTAATATCACTGGGCCACAACTTAAAGTCTCGTAGAAAAAAGGTACTGCGAAATCACTGCGAAGTTGTTGCAAAATTGCGTGCCGATATTCTTAGAGTGCAATCCTTGCATAGGCTATATATAGAAAAAATGTTACGTGAAAGTGGGTTTGAAAATGTACCATTTCTGCAGCTGACAGTACGTGACGTACTGTGCATAGCGCATGGGCAGGACCATGTTACTGTGTAACGCCGCAGAGCACGATGCGTACCGTCCATTGAAATACGTCTCGTCTGGTATGAAGCTACCAACAATTAAGTCTGATTCACAACCACACTTAACGCACGTACGTAAAGTATTAGAGATTGGTAGTGCCATGAAATTTTCGCGAAAATAATTTTGCCACAGTTTGTTTCAGTGACCTATGTGCACATCTGCATGTTATGATTCATAGACTCAGTGATTGTATGATTTATCTCTCGCGTATCTTGAGGTTCTACCCATAAATCACAGACATGTGGTGTTGGAGTAACCTTTTTGTGATTGGCACAGTCAAATTAGAAACGCCACTTAAAAAATACACACTGCCTATAACCATGAAGCAGAACTGCAGATATGCACGTAAGGCACTGAAACAAAGTGGGGCAAAATTCTTTTCGCGAAAAGTTCATGGTCCTAGAGATTGAGTTCACAACAAATTGAACCTATACATGCGCGGAAATTGTTTATATCATAACAAAATGTCGGTAATAGATGATCATAATTTATTTTCACTTTTCGCAGCGAATTAAATAATTTATGACCACAAGATAAATTATGTCTCAATATAAATTAATATTTAATTGATTCTTACGATTGCACATGCTGCATTCACAACCACCACTTAGCGTACGTACGGAGTAGAAAGTTGGTCAACTCTACTACGTACGTACGTACGCACGCTACGCGAGGATGTGAATGCTAACATGCCCAGTCGGTGTTTCTACTTTTACACGTATGTACGCGCGTACGCTAAGTGGTGGTTGTGAATCCAGGTTAACTGCGATGGCATTCCACACTACCACGATCCAGATCGCGCGCTACGCTCTAATACAGCATGTAATGACAGGAATTGTGCATTTTCGTACGTATGTTCATACATCTTTGTTCCTCTGAATACGAAGACTGTTCCCGGACAATTCTGTGGTGTTCGGATATTGGGGTGTAACTAGAAAAACGAGAAAATTATGTTAAGTATGGGAGCATATTCCACGTGTTGTTTTCTAAGTCTGGGTGATAGGCTGTAGCTCTAATGGTTATGAGAAGGTAAAAAAAAAAAAATTAAATATGGATGTTTGTATGTTTTATTATACTCAGTGTAACACCAAACTTTATTTTTAGATTTACACAAAGCACAATTTTGTGACTTATACCACCTTACCCAAACACCACAGAATTGACATGAATTTATACAACTTCAATAGTACTCTAAACAAACAGGAAAACCAATATTCTTGACGCGCGTACTAGTGTCACCCATATCTCTTCCTTATATATTGCCGTCAGATGGTAAAAATACACCGGGCGAGAACTCCACTTTGCACGCGGTGAAGTTGGTGTGAGATAAATATGGAACAACAGCAGAATGCGGGAGTAAGCAGAAAAAACCTGCCTGCCAACGACGTCATCTGCGGCGTTCCCCCACTCGCGTATATCGGAGACTACCCCGAGTATCGAACCTAGATCGCAGTGGTGCGAGGAGAAAGGTTTGACCGCTAGGCCACCGTGACACCACATCTCGCTTCATATGTAATGTGACACGAAAAATCACGTAATACATACAGAAGTCGGCTGGGATAGCTGCACATTCAAGTAACTTACGGCATCATAGTTCTTAAGATTTATTTATTCAGCGTTTGGCATTCTTTCATATCATAATGTACATACAGCAACATTGGCAAGAAAGAACAAAAACGATGGCAGAAGATAAAAGTCGTAAGAAAACATAAGTTTACAAATATAATTAATTGAATTTTCAGTCATATTCGGGAAGTCTTCAAACTGTCCCGGGTTAATGTCGCAGTGAACATGCCTGCTATATATACCGGATTATCTGACATTCTGCTGCGCAGGCGCACTTTATTAATGATTGTACATTCCATTTAAACAATGAGCAAGTACATTTACCATCGTTGGTTCTAATTCTTTTTACTTCCGCTACGTTTTTCTTGGGATGTCAGAGCTAGTCGGTTTTTTCATAGATGTATCGAAATTTCTGGAGATCTACTAAATCTCCTGACCAGCGAAGATCACAGGGAATGCGATTTCAAACCTCGTAAGAAATGTGTGACAAGATGAATGACCAGGGCTACATTTTTAATTTCGGTTTGTAATTTTTTATCTGCCATAGAATAATTTATTACGGAGTTTGTTATGTGTATTTATTTCGTATATATTTCCTCACCGCATCGTATCAAACTAGCATATTATTCTTGTTTATATCTCACTTTGTTTTCTGGAACATTCTTCCGCAGAGGTGTATGTCTACGATTTCACTCAATAATTTATCGATCCCGTTGCAAGAATTGGAAGGAATTATTAATTGAATTGCATATATTTATGAAACGAGTTATTAACTGGCGTTTTCGTCGCAGCGCCTGACAGCAGCACCTGTGCTCGTGGTTCATGGACCGGCCGGGGCTGGAACCCAGCACACGCGCTGCGCCGTCTAGAAGGATGCTGGACCGGTCGGACGTGCTGGACCAGTTCCCCCTCTCCTGATCTCTCTCGCTAGAGGAGGGGGAGGGGGTACCGCCGCGGGTCAGCGCGAAAATGTAAAAGGAACCGGGCCTCCGGGCACGTCGCACCCGCGCTGCCCTCTCCCGTCATGCACCGCGGTCAGCTGAGTCGCCGGCACCGTCCCACGATGATGTTCTACTCCTCCACACTAGCGCCCGGGTCGCGGTGACTTTCTCGCTCCTCGGAAATGCTCGGGGGCACTCGTTCATACTCGGCGGCGGCGGTTGAGCCCCTCTTACCACCGTTCCCTGTGACACTCACTAGTTTGGATTCGTTTAGGCAAGGTTAATTCTACTACAGGTTAGGAAACACAATGGTATTAGTTTGACAAGGGAAAAATTCTGCCCCAAACTGCACTGCAATCTGTAACGGAGCTACGAACTTTGCCGAGGTTGGAACCGAGGAGTCACGAAGAGGGGACGTTAGAGGAATCCTGCCTCCTTCCCCTCTCATTCACGTGACCTAAGTTAAATATAATTATATTACAGGTTATAAAGATCCATGTAAAATGTTTTGCACAGGGAAAATTTCTGCTGCGTGAGCGTTCCTGAATTTTGAGTTGTATTAAGTCGATAATTTAGTAACCGAAATTGGTTTATTTTCACTTTAAAATTAAGTTAAATGGCTTCTGTCATTTTCAAGTATATTTGAATTTAATTTTACAACAGTTTCGTATTTTTCTGGTCCCTTATCGATAGCAGCGAAACTAGCGACAGAAATGTTCCCTGTGCCAAACTCTCCCGTAAGAAAACACATTTTCTAAACTTTAGTATAATTAACCTTACCTCGGTACCGACTTCGGCAGAGTTCGTATCCCCCTTATTGACATCAGCGAACTGGCAGCAGAATTTATACCTTGCCATAACTCGTCCATATGAAATTCGTTTTCTCCCTTATCTGCAGTAGTAGACTATTAATCTGAGTTTGGGTTGGTTTCAAATCCCAAAAATATTACTGAATGCTGAATCGAACAATGGATTTGTTAGGTTAGGATACTGCGATAGAAAATGAATATATGTGCCGCTGTCTTTACGCTGATTCGCCGGGATAAACGAATGTTCCCGAGTAATTCCGAGGAGCGAGAAAGTTAACGCGACCTAGACGTTCGGCTCCGTGCAAAGAGCTTCGGCCCATACATAAGAAGACATAGTCACACAATCAGTGGCGTCATTTAGGGGGTGGGCAAATGCCCCTGGATCTAGAAGGAAAAGAGAACAAGGTTTTTGTGCATTTTGTTATTTAAATAATACTAACCATAGCTAAAAAACTGAGTTTTATTATTAAATTTTCTAATTTATACATGCTTAATTAATAAAAGAGATGCAACAAGGTCACTGTCACCAAAAAATGTTTTGTCCCCCCCCCCTTCCTTCACACCAAGAAAAACCTGAAATGACGCCTCTGCACACAATATTCACCGAAACGTTTTTTACGTGAGCAACATATCCTCCACGTATCAATGCAGTAAACGGTGTCCGCCCGAAAGTGATATCGATTAATATAACATGTAGATAAATCTCGATCCTTGCTCACGACAAAGCTCTGAGGATGTCCGCGTAAGTTTTTATCACTTGAAGGCAATCATAACGGTAAATATATGGGCGATAATGCGGTTGCTCTACGGCGCGAGAGGTCCTGGGTTCGAATCCAGGCTCGGGCACGGATGCTGTGTTGTTCCTTCACCTCACTTCACCCCTATTGGCTCTTAAGGCTCGGTTTCAGTTGCCATATTGGATTTTATTATTTTTCGCTGTTTTGGATTTCTAAGGAGGAAAATGTTAAATAGTATGCGATTATACATCAAATTCTATTAACATTACGCTGCAGTACAGACCTTGCTATTTAGCTTTTAACTTACAATTACGCCGCAATCTGTGAGGCAAATGTTTTTATATTCATAATTTGCCCGACAGATTGCGACCTAACTATGCATTACTAGCTCTATTTCCATGCTTGTACTGTAGCACAAAGTAAATATAATTTGCGGTATGGTGACAGTTTTAACTTATCACTTCTTAGAATTCCGAAAAAGCGAAAAATTATAAAATTCAATATGGCGACTAAAATCCAGCCCTAAAGGGACGTAAAACCCTCTCGCCTCTCACCTCACCAGGAAGTGCGGAAGCAGTAAGGACGGAGTTATGTTTGATTATGCTTTGGAGCTCAAGTGCAGAACGTTCTCGGCACCTATACCACCTATACTCCCAAGCTTCGATCAGTCGATCTGAATTCACCAGGTCGACACGAAATTTTGTGCATCTTAAAATCCTAGGCGTTGAAGGACTGTATATCTTAGTCGTCTATGCCCTAGCCTCTAGGGCAAGTCGCTGAACTAGTGTGCAGATTTTCGCCTCTGCGGGACATTCATTCGGTGTAAGATTAAAGAATATGATGTATTGTGCAAGCGTATATGCCTTTTAAAATATTCTGCGTCAAGATTTTCATACCTAAAAAGGACCACGAAAACACCCATTTTCAAATATACTTTACAGGTACATGAAGGACCTAAAATGGGTCTTAAATTACGCGCACTAAACCGTTTTCTAATTATATTGTACCGGGCGAGGCTCTGCTAAACGTTCGGCGGCTTGAGCAGGCACCACCTTAATAATAATAATAATAATAACGTATTTATGGGCGAGTCACTAAATTGTCGCGTTTTATTATGGTAGATGTCTTGTATCTATGGAAATTTTTACGGTGACGTAACAAACATATTTGTGGAAAGTATGGCCTAAAGTCTTCCAGAAGATCTATATGTATGTTAAACGAACCCTTTTTTTATATAAGATGAAACTCTGAAACGTAGTTTTCAGCCATTTTGAGAAACCGAAGAACCGTTTCAAACAGGAGTGACGTATTTAAAACAATGTAGAAGAGTGTTATTTTAAAATATAGTTACTCGTGATCGAGGAACACGTTTGCTAGATTCGCGTAAAAACACCGTTCATGTGCCAAGCAGTTACCTACCTCAACGTCTTGTTGACACCGAGGTCCTTAGAGACTGACCCAGTTGCTTAGGAATCGGCCATGGCTTGTAGCGATAAGCCATCCCGGCAATTGCCTAGAGCTATTTCGTGGAACCATGACAGAAACCAGCAACTAACGGAACGTGACTCGAACCTATAGCCTCTCGATCTGCGTGTCCAGCTAGTGGTACTGCGCCGTCTGTTTGTCATGGCAGCTGTGTCGTTTTGTCACCTGGTTGGGACATTTACCACCCAACTCTCTCTTCTGTAGTTAACGTTGCGTTGTGTGCTAATTGGCTACGCCTCTCTCTCTCTCTCTCTCTCTCTCTCTCTCTCTCTCTCTCTCTCTCTTAGTGCATGGCTACTTCATATGATATGGATGCGTTGTTCTGGTAGAATATCAGCTCTCTACAGCGTTGTACGGGTATTGGGGATATTTTTTTCCTGTGAACTATGTATAGTTAAAGGCAGAGAGGTAATCTCCGTTCACCTGCCTACCACGAGAAGAAATCATATATAAAGTATTTTCTGGACTGTCGCTTTGAAAAATAGCCTTATATTGTAGATATACATTTGTAGCTTATTTTCTGCGCATAAGTCCGTAAGATACCTAAAGATCTCTAAAGAGCTCTGCGTAATCGTATGTTTACATCAATCGTAATAAATTCGGCGAAAAACTTTTGTCGATTCTGCCGTTATGCTAAACGATAGCAAAACACTTCTAACTAAATTAAATAGCCTATAACCTACACCTAAAATGCAGATCATTATAAGCATGTAATAATGTGTTTTAAAATTTTCTTCGTCCTCTTGGGCGATTAGAATTTGTGTTCTTGTCATTGACTAAATTTCATTTAATATTAAAATTTTCCTATTTTTTGTTTCCGCAGCCTCCACATCTAAACTGTGCTAATTCAGATAAATACACATCAAATTAGTGCAAACAGCTTAAACTTCAACAATTTATTTGCCAGATACGTACAATATGAATATAGGTAGGGCTTAACGCCTCGTCGAAAACGATCTCACAACAGACTGATCGAGTGTCTAAGAAACCACAGAGTAAGGTGTGAATTGGTCATGGCCTGTAATAAAGAACAATCCCAATTGCGAACAAAAGAAGTATTTTGGGCATACACCATTTGCTGCAATGGCGCGTGTCCAAAAAAATACTTCTTTAGTTTGTAACTTGCTCCCATTGCAAGAATCTTTCAAAATAACAACAATACCAGTGTTCGCTTGGAGTACTTATAAAAAAATCATGGAAAACCAGTGAGACCTGTAATCACACCCGGGTGTCCTCCCGAATATAAGTTCATAGTTTTACAATTTCGTTGCATCACTCATACTTGAATAATTGGCAAATCAGATAACTGAGTGAATTTCATTGCTAGTGACTCCTTGGAACTGTAGTGAAAAATCACTTTGTAAAGAAAAATCTACCTCATACAGTTTTCCCGATTACTGTCATACAGGATGTTAGTGGCCGTCTGGGTGAAATTATTTTGCGAGTTGGAGGTCTGGAAGTGCGGAAGTGGTAAGGACGAGGCAGCATGCGCGTTAACGCGTCTCTCTCTCTCTCTCTCTCTCTCTCTCTCTCTCTCTCTCTCTCTCTCTCTCTAGCCTCTAGGCGCAACTTGCCGACAACGCGCCGGTGTAAGACATTCACTGGTGACCCTATCATTAAACACGTATTATTAAAGACAGTGGTTAATTTTTCAAGCCCATACCTACTTTTAATAGAATCTGGACCAACATTTTCCTACCTAAAAATGACCGCAAAAACACCTATTTTCGCCATTTCCGGCCGCTAGTAAATATTGTTTAATGAGTAGTGGTGAACTTTAAAACTATATTCAGACGTGTAACGTTCCTTAAATGCTATTACTAAGCAGATGTTATTCATGTGCAGTGAGTAGTTTTCGAATAATCCGGTAACGGCCGAAGCTCTGCACTCCCTTCGACGGCCTGGGCAGACGGCCACCTTAAGGGCGTTCACGAGGGGAATAATCACAATTTTATGTTTGCTTAAAACAATGTTAGTTTTGTACACACTACTTGAGAGTACATTGTCTTCTTACAAAAGAAATTTAGCTCAGCCAGTTTCCCCATAACAACATTTCAAAGTCAAAATTTGTATATTTTTACTTCATAAAAAACTTGAAAACCAGTACACACAATGAAATGAAAAAAAAAAAAAAAAGAACTTCAAAACTACATGTAACGGTATACGGCTTGGAGCATATAGAAACAATTTACAAAATACTTTTGTATTTTTAAAAAATTTTAAACGTTATAAAAAATAGCACAGCCTTATTCTCTGAACGTAAATTATGTCAGTGAAGACGCAAAACTTCGTACACGGTGTCAAAACCGGTACGTTTCAATGATAAATAAAAGCAATAAAATTCTTTGCCAAAAAATTACAATTAGCAGTTTTCTTCACATTTCAGTGCAACATTGTGCTATCAGAAATATTATATAATTAGGGTTATTGAACATATTAACTGTTCTGAATTCTGTTGCTTACTTGTAATAAACAACATACGCGGCTGTGTATCTTCACCGACTATTTATTACGTTCTATAGGATAGCAAGAAATGGCGGAGTGAAGCGTGACAAAGGGGGCGTGGAAGCGATGCATAATAACCGGTTATGCCTGAAAGGTAAAAGGGGGTGGGGGAAGTCGTGCAGAGGTGAGTCCGGGTTTTGGCGAGCTCGACTGTGACGGACAAGTGACCTTGACACTATGCTCTTGGCGCGTCTTGCTGAGCCACCGAGGCCAGACTTCGCATCTCTAATAGTGAAATTGCTACATTATACTACTGAAGATCACGATGCTTCGGTTCGGCAATTCACTGCAATTAAAATAATACTGCATACTCTATAAAACAACCTATTTATACATGTGTCTGTTTCATACTCTTGGCAATACTGTTACAAGAGATTACTCTAAACATTTTTACGCTCTGTACTGCTTTGGGATAAGGAAAAGGGGGCTCATTGCATTTAAAGAAAGGGTTCAATTTATGTTCCCAGTTTGTTTACAAATTGTAGCAAAACTTATATATTTATAATACCTACATTTCTGATACTTACCTATACAAGTTCATTAATATTGATCACAAATAGCGGTTTTCAAATTACTGCATACCATTCATTGATACCTAATGTCTTGTTGTTCTTTCTCATGAATATCAGTAGATGGCTTTTCTTAAGGAGGCCGCGTACCTTACGCTTCAAATGTGTTGCAGTGTTTACGTAATTAAGTTTTCTTATACACAGCAATTCCACGTGTGCCCATGGCGCCAACTTCAGACAAGGTCGGAACCACATTGTTAAGACACTATCCTCATTAAAAACACTTTTTCTAAGCCCTCCAACATGGCTAAAAACGGCCTTTTCAGACTGTTGTTCAAAATGTACTAACCGAATGTATGTGAAACTCAGATTGCGATGTGCCCTGAACTTCGGTACAGACTTTACACCAATAAAATTATATGGTCACCGATTAATGTCCCATAGTAAAAATCGTTCGGCGGGAACCTTGTTTCAGATCTTGGTTCGTTGAGGCGATGCAGCATTTGATGCGCACTTCAAGGTCGTCCTTATGTCGCCGTCATTTCTGTGTCTGTAACGCGCAGGCAGGCAGCGCCTTTAACAGCAGTATAACTTTCTCGTCATTGCCAACACACTAATACACTTATTAAAACCAATAAGTGTCTTTCCTTAACTTACGTGTTTACATGGACTGTGTCAGGACGGAGATCCGTAATTTCAGATAGCAATACTCCCACAATGTTCACGTTTGTACAGACAAATTCAGAACACATTTTTGGACTTGAAGCGTACAGAAAATGCTGTTGCTATGTATATTAAATAATATACATTGAGGGATTTTTGACTAAGTGGTAGCAAGCTATACGAAAGTCTAAGTCAACATTATTTTGTACATGTTGTGCGGTAAGGTACAAAATAAAAGAACACTTTTGTATGGGTTTTATCTTTATGACAATATTTTTTGTATATTAAAACTTTGGCACAGATGAAATTAAAAAGTCTGGGTTTACGTAGTTGTTTAAACGCACAAAAGGTTGCGCTATCTCCGAATCGCATTACACCTGTGTTAATGAACAACCTTAGACACGATGTTCATTAATGGGTCGTTGGTTCAAACCCTGTTGGATACATTCCGAATTCAAACTGTGGTTCATGCTTTCTTTGAGCTTTCAAAATCACATGGTAATAGCAAGCTTATATTTAATATGAAATTACAGTCTTTTTTGTGTACACATATGTTTGTTTACTTTTTAATTGGTCAATTACTGTGTTCCTGTCGGCGAGTTGGTAACTAAATGTGTAGTTCTCGAAAGATTTTTAATTCAGGAGTTTCAACAATTTATATAAGTACAAAGTCTTGTCAATATCCAAATAGTCATTGTTTTCAGATAAGTGTGTGCCTAGTATCACTACACTGTGGTTGTTTTTGTAAAATTTGTTGGAGTTGCATACAGAATGTAAAATTTGCTACGATTGATCTAGCAAGTATAAAACTAACCTGAGTTATTAAACTAATTGGGTGAATTTGCCAACTATAGTGGATGCATGTAATAGCTACTGTGGGCACGTGCTGCCATTCCTATTGTTGAGGAAAAATTGCCAAGAATTTCTCGCACTGAAGAAAGCAGCGAGGTTTCTGTATCCATGGCCGTTCTATTACCAGATGAAACCCAGAGCTGGATAATAAAATTAGAATTGTGGAGTCCCAAATGCGATTGTCGTTGGGGCAGTGGCGCGAGATGTTTATCCGTAGCATAGCAAACAAGGTCAGTGAGGGCATAAAAACAAACCATAAACACTTTACAGCCTGTGAGCCAACGCCAATTATGAGCAGCTCAACGTTATACTTTAAAGGTATTGCGATGAGAGGATAAGGGGTGCTTCTAAGTAGGTATATTTGGAAACATACGTATGATGCAACACATTATTATAAACGTTAATGAAAATTTGTATCATCACACGATTTTTTACTAAGCGAGTTTAGGTGGCTTCCTATATAGACTGCGTTTGTGTGTCTAAGGTACAAAATCGGTGGAGCGCTAAGGGTGGCCGTGGTCGACGTATTATTTACACAGAACCGCCTTTACGCCAAGCCCTTCCTCATGGGATTTGGGGTGGCTACATCATTATCTTGTGGGAATTTTTTTTTTAAACCAGTGTATGTTTCATCTACGTGTATTTCTAATCTGGCTGCTATTTTCCCTAGAAGCGACGGTCTGAATAAGCAGTTTTTAGTTATTTTCAGAGTCCTTATATCTACTGTGTTTCTAATAACCGTTCCGACATGGTTTGAATTCCGTTTAGTAGTTTCGTCAAAAAAAAAAAAAAAAAAAAACGAATAGTCGTAACTCGCTGCAAAGCATTTCAAGTGCTGACTGTCTAGCATGCAACAACACCATAGCATGAAACGGAGCGAGGTAGTGCAACGGTAACACGTTTTGGACTCGTACTCGGGAGGACCCGGGTTCGATCTACGGCTCCAGCTATCTTGATTTCGGTTTTCCATGGTTTCCCGAAATCGCTCCGGGCGAATGCTGAGATGGGTCCTTAACTAAGATCATGGCCGACTTCTCTCTTAGCTCCTTTCATTGTATCAAGCTGTGTGTCACCGTCTCTAACGACCTCGCTGTTGACGAGACATAAAGTACACTTAACTTACCGTAGCATGAAATGAAAATTCATAGTTCCTAAATGAGCATACACGCCATATGGATACATATTTGCCCTGTCGACATGCAGTGATGCAGTGCGTAGGGTTTCTACTGAAATATGCTAGGCGTGTGTTCAAATAAATGCTGTTAAACAACAGAGTGGAGAAGATGAAATAACATCTGCATTAGCAACCACAGTGGTTAGACAACAGGCAGTGCAGCGAGATTCAAACATTTGGTTTTTACATTTTATTATGCTGTTTTAACTTACGCTTGACCCAGGGGTATCCATTGGCCATAACAAATTAAACAGAAGATATGGGGCTTATAGTGTCTGTTCAAAGTGTTGGCCACC
The DNA here is from genome assembly GCA_003012365.1 of Medauroidea extradentata. NCBI lineage: Eukaryota > Metazoa > Arthropoda > Insecta > Phasmatodea > Phasmatidae > Medauroidea > Medauroidea extradentata. The sequence goes on from PNEQ01045891.1 coordinate 15,647, forward strand.
GTTGTCCACAAAGACTGCATAAGCGCTGTTCAAAGGTTCCCAGCGTTGAATTTATGGCGTAATAGCAACAGGTAACTTGTTAACGAAATATGATCCATTATAAGTACTCTTTTACTACCATCCGCGTTTATCATAATTTGTTAAATTAGTGGAGTGCCACTATATATATATATATATATATATATATATATATATATATATATATATATATATACATTTATAGATGAAATTCCGCAGCTGTCAGGTATGGTGCAAGGCCTCTCCAAGAGGCCAATGCTTCTGCACACCTGCGTGGCTTGAATACAATGAGTTTATCAGTGATAATCCGTCCCAGACTTGCTTAACTGTAGTTAGGTCCGTAGAGCAAGCAGGCCACGGAAACCGCTTGCTACCCTAATCGTCAGCATGTGGTTCACCAACACAGATCTATGTAGGCAAGCGTTATCAATAGGGACTCTTATTAATTTTGTTTACAAACTTTTTTCAATTACTTACGTGTTATCTACAGATCTGCATCTTGGTCGGATACTGGATGTTTTTAACTATCAGCGTTTTGAGTTTCTATACCCGCAAATTACAAACGTTTTGTGTCACAGCAGCCTTGCTCTGATTGGCACAGTCGAATGAAATACGTCACTACACAAGTACACCCTGCCAATAATCATGAAGCAGAGCTGCAGAAGTGCACGTAACGCAGTTAAGCAAGCCGGTGCAATAATCTTTACGCGAAAATGAAAGGTTCGTAATTATCATCCATAAAACGGAAATACTTGCGGATACCACGACATGAATTCATGCCGGATTGTTTCATTCGTTCCTTGTGTTAACGCGATGCGGGAAGAAAAATTATTATCTGAGTCATTTCCAGAGACAGATTCTGGCAAGTGAATCGCCATTTGGTTTGTATGATCCCCTAATTAATTTTTATCAGTGTTTTTGCACGGAGCTAGGCCAGCCCCTGGTGGGAGTATACTTGTACCATGACTTGGAGAGGGGGGAGGAGGTTGGGAATGATGATGAAGAAGAGTGTTTAGAAGCACCTGACACCTTGGGAGCGTGGAAAACTCTCACGGCTGACAATTAGCACGCGGCATGGCAGTCGTGTGTTGCCGTCACCAGTTGGGAACTGCCTCGGTCCGTTCCTTTGTCCTGATGCTCCCGCACGCCCCAGCGAGTGTCCGCGCAACAAGACAGCAGTCTTCACTTCCTTCCAGACGTCGCCGAGGCCAACCAAGGAACTAAACTCAGATTGGTTCTTGTTAAGGAAATTCACCAGCAATTCTTTGGAATTGTTGGGAAACGACGTGGTAGGTGGGTAGGCCATGATGAAAGCCGTTGAGTACGAGAATATTCTTAACATTTGTGTCAAACGATGGTCAATTTGTGGACGCATGTCACAACGTAGTCTTCATTAAAATATCTCAAACCAACAAGGGCAAAGAAATATCTTACCTTAAGGGCGTCCCCGGATTTTCGCACGTGGGAATCGTGCCGGACGATGCCGTTGGTCAGCGGGTTTTCTCGGGGATCTCCCGTTTCCTCCGCCCTTTCATTCCGGTACTGCTCCATACTCACCTCATGTCACCCCTCAGCATAGACTATATTGTACACCGTAAATTTATTATTTCCCAAAAAACTGTCTGCGTTATATACTCTGTGACGATGACGCCTGGTACACTTCCCTCCTATGATGGCTATGTGTCTCGGTCATGTAGTATTAGGTTGGCTGCCTGCTAGTAGTGTGTTTCTAGTTTACACCACAGTAGGTATGATAGAGTGGAGTAGCGAGGAACTTGCAGACATGCATCTCGCATACGGTGAAATGTTGCGTAATTAATCTGCAGCATGTCCTCATATGCTGAAAAGTTTCCTGCCTATGGCATTTGCCACTCGCACTTCTACTCATGTCAGTTCATCGGCATTTGCGTGAAACAGGAACTGTACGTACAAGTTACCGCATTGTTGGCTGGCCTTGATTGAACATCTACAGTGAAATCTCGTTATAAAGTACATCAATAAAGCCTAGAATTTTATACTTAGTAATGAGAGTACTTCATTGTGAAAGTCTAATTTTAGTTCTTTAAAACATGGAATTCTAAAAATTATTGGATGACAAGGCACTAAGGAGTCAAAATCGATGTGTAAATGTAAGTATGTCTCTGTATAGCAGCTAAAAAAATTGTTTTCCAATTTCTCTCTCTCTCTCTCTCTCTCTCTCTCTCTCTCTCTCTCTCTCAAGGGCGTCGCGCAAATTAATTCATTGTTGTGTGCAGCTAAATCTTCATTAATAGTATCTAAGAGGAATATCACAAGCGTATGGTCTGATGCGACAGTAATTTATATGCTCAATTTTTTTCCTTGTGAAAAACGGCATTACTAAATGTTTACTTGTAGGAAAATTTTTGATACTGATACTAAATGTTGACCATATTCCGTAATCTCGTTAGTAAAGAGGTCAGTATATATAGATACAGTGACACAGGCAGTAAAAGAGGACAAAACAGGCATGGCTAGAGATTATGGTTTATCGCGGAAAAATTGACTGTTTGCTTGGTTTCAACGCACATTCAGCTTACCAGAAGAATACTGGCTTTCTCTTACATGTGGAGCTGTTGCCCTATTTGACTGAGCCAATAAATTTCCCGCTATTGTAATATTTTATGCCTGTTATTGGTCTGCAGACAGCTACTTTGTGTCAGACGTACACCACCCAATTATATGTATTTCAATTAACTACAACGTTTTCAAGGGTATGTTGGCACAAAACATGTTCGCGATATACCATCTCTTCTAACCATGACGTACAGTGAGTAACTGTCCCAGCATTCACCTGGCATGAATTCGGCAATCCATTGGAAATATTAATAAACTTAGATGGTCAGATCGGAATTTCTGTTCGAGTCTTGCCAACTGTGCGTCTAATGCACCATGTCGTGCTGTGACGTTGGAGAAACCGTATATTACTAGAGATATGCAAAATTCATGTTATCATTTGATATCAGACTAAACTTCACTTTCCTACACATAACAGAGCATAATCTGTGATTCAATTGGGCACAAATTTTTACGTGTGTTACGTCTTTACAAGATTTGCCTCTCTACCGTGTAAGCATTCTCCGCAGCAAGTCACGACAATATCGGCCAGCGGGAGACGTCGAATGAGCCTACAGTCACTTGGAGTCTAGTCATATGTCAGGAAATAACGCGAATTTTGCATGTTTCTATATATTTCACAGCCTACTGTTATTTAATAGGTGCGTTTTAAATAAAAACGTTTCTGGCTACGCCAAATACACAATATTCCGACAGAAGCCGTGTCCGAAACGGTTTTGGTTACTAAATCAACCACGTGACCAGGTTAGTGCAGTAAATATTTGGGTATTTAGGGTGTAAAATTTACTGAGTTGAAGTTGCAAGCTAAATTCCCAAATAGCTCCGTAAATTCGTCGGCTGCTGTTTACTTACGTTTTATACTCCAGTTAAGGAGTTAAATGGAACTGAGATATTTATTGTCAAGGTTTCCTGTGTGCATCTAAGTCTTGTATACAATTTTTTTCGGGCTCTTATATTTCGTCAAATATTATGATTTAGTGCATTACTTCTTATTTTAATAAGACGTACTTCGGACCTTCTCCTTCTACGTGGTATGATTATCTCCAAAGCGATTAATTTATAGGTTGGCTCCTTTCTGCTTTATGCCGTCGATATTATTCAGGCGAATACTGAGATGGTTATTTAACAAATACCGTGGCCGATTCTTCTCCCAGATTTTGCCATTTTGTAGAGTTGTGTGCAGCCATCTTTAACTAACTAGCTCTCGACGAGACGTTAAACTAAACCATAGGCGCAACTAAGGGGGGGGAGGCACTAGGGCACACACACCCCCTAAATAAATAACCAACCAAGGTCTTACATATTACAATTAATTTAATATTGAATAATCAGTGACACTGTTACCAGTAGAATATTCAATGTTTAGCAATGAAAACTGCTAAAATAGCACTATTTCGCACCTTTAAATCCGAAATTTTCCCGGGACCCCCCGCTTGAAGATGTGCTGGGTGATCCTTTATAATATTCGCAGGATAGCCATCCTTCCCCGTCTGAAATTCATAAATTCTGACTACGTTACTGATTACAGGTAGGGGTAGCTTGAGTATAACAGTATTCACATAATTGTGCCCTCCCCAAATGTCCATTCTAGTTGCGCCTATGAACTAAATTTAAAAAAATACAGTACCTGAATTCCAATTATTTACTGGTCGTGTCCTTTAGGGGCAGCTTTCGGCGTTTTTATCGACTTATTCGCCAGTCAGTGGTGGCTCGTTGGCAGAATTTTAATGTCTCATGATTCACTTGGTTTATGTATTTGTTTTTACCAGCCTCACGAGACGGGTTTCGAACGAATGCCTACGCTCTATAATGGCCGTGTGCACGGAGTAGTCCCGTTAGACGCGGCACGGCTGATGGCATTGCTTTACACGCACGCACACTCAAGATGTCATCCTCGCACACACAATGGACCAGCGGCTACTGACCCCTTATCGACCGACAACCCAATTACTTTAATTAAACAGTGAGCGCCGGTCTTTTATTCTCTTGGCCGTGCCTCGCTTTATCCCGGCGACGCGTCGAAACAAAACCTCTAACATCGTCTGTGATCGTCGCGAAGACGTGCTACGGGGCGGGGGATAGCGGGACTTTAAAAGGTCATTGTGTATTCAGTTTTGAATTACGTCGTCGGCGACGATAACGATGTGGCCAATGGGGTGGACGCGATGAAGACGCCACGGAACGCCGAGTTAACGAACCTGACTTCTAACGAGTCAAAGACTCTTCATGTGCTGCATCGCACGGATGTGCGTTGCTTCTGTTTGTCGACGTCGTCAGATGTGCAATACAGCACTGTCTTATCTTCCATCAGAATTTCCCGACGTGCCTAAACCGAAACGGTAGTAAAATCCGATTCTTATGTTCATTTTGAATTGTGGGTGCTCCGGAGGCGAAGTAGCTTCCTTTGTGAAGAGGAAATCTCTAGTGTATTCAAAATGGAGACACACTTACTCCATTCTCACACTCACATCTTCCTGTATCATTGACTGCAACGTTTAAAGCTTTATAGTGGCTCATCTTCTAGTAACGGTACCTCCGCGCCGGTCCGAGAACATTGTGGATTTTCCTCGACATGGAACTGACCTCCTGGTATGTCGGTATCTCGACTATTAATCACTATTTTTCTTGTCAAGCGTGTCTGTTATGAAGAGGTACCGCGCGACGGCACCACCACGTGCCCAACGAAATCAAAATAGTATTCATAAATATTCAACAAAGATAATGAAGTTTATTCCTTGCTTTGTTCTGTTGTTATTCTGAACTGTCATAGACGGTTTACATTTAACGCCACTGCTGTTATGCCATATCACTTAGTTGGCTATATGTCATTTCACGTTTTTCGCTTGACCATGGAAATAAAGTGTTAGGAGGGTGGTCCGTTTATAAAATAGTGAAACCAAGTCAAAAGCACTCGTATAACGTAATGCAACTAGCAAGGATGACCAAGACTACTATTCTGCAACCAATCGTGGAAACGATCGTTAGCAAATTTTGTGTGAGATCAGGATTTAACTTTGAGTTCGGAAGGTTATGTATTGAGTGAGAATTTTTGAAGTTTTTTTGTAACTTCCGTTGTTCCTTCTTCCGTCGCATGTCAGGCGGAACTAAAATAAAGGCGTTATAAAACATATTTATATCAAGTAATTATGCCTTTTCTCTTCGTAAGATGTTAAATAAGCTTCAGATACGGTAAGGTAAGTGGACTTTACGTCCCGTCGACAGCGAGGTCATTAGACACGGTAACATACAACTTGGTACAAAGACAGGAACTAGAAGAGGAGACGGCCATGGCCTTTGTTACGGAACCATCCCAGCATTCGTCTGGAGTGATTTCGGGAAACCATGGAAAACGGAAATCAGAATGGCCGGAGCCGGGATTTATACCCTGATCCTCCGAATAACAGCTTCAGCTTAAGTCATGTGGCCACAAGCGCATATGACACATTTCAACTAACAGCTACAATATACACAAATTTTTCCTTATCCGTTACCACACTGAACACTAACAAGATTTTCTATCTTGGTGATAATGTCAAACGTGTTCGGTTAATCTTTAATACTCTACAGTATCGTACAACAATTGTAGAGATTATCTTAAAGGCTTGCCCCATGATAAAAGTTGTGGCATAAAGAACTTTTTTAAAAATTGCTCATACATTTTTGTGCAACATTAATTTTAATATTGCCTTCTAAATGACAGATACTAACAAATAAAAAATTTCACTAATTTTTTTTATGCAGCAGTATTCTTACTGAAATTTCACGTGAAGAAGCCTACATTTATTTTAAAAAGTTTTCTTAAAAACTAACCCATTTATATGAAATAACTTAATTGTGATTCGCAATTCACACTCACTACATTGAAAACCATTTTCAAGTAAACGATTTGAGTTATAATATTAATACAGTGAAATCTCAGTATAAAGTACTTCAGTATAAAGTACTTTTAATTATAAAGTACGTAATTCCAAACCCCTAGAAAGAGTTTTTCATTTAGAAACTGTTCAGTTTAAAGCATTTTCGATATTAAGCATGAATTTTTAAGTTTCCTTCAAGAACTTTGTAATGAGATTTCACTGTAATAAAGAACATAAATTAGGAGTGAAAATATTTTCGTTAGCGCTTAACATGTAGGTCTTTATCGCTGGTAAGGGATGACATGATGTGAGTATGGAGCAGCGCCGGAATGAAGAACAGGATAATGGACGATCCCCGAGAAAACCCGCCGACCAACGTCATCTTCCGGCACAATTCCCACGTGCGAAAATTCTGGTACAGACCTCAATTTTCTTGTGGAGATAGTAAATTAATTACTAATATTCACATTAGTTTTCTCAGAAAAACTAAAAATTCCGTTAAAAAATATTATTTCACTTTACGCAACTGCTAATAGATAGCAACAGTGGCCACTCTACTAAGCACCATGTGTAATTTCCGGTTTTCCATGCACAAATACCCTTAAGTAAGGTGTGTCTACTGCGTTCCATCCAACAAATAGGCGCTGTTGGACCGTAACTGTATCAGATGGGATAAATTAAAATAAATATCGTATGGGGATAGTACCTGACGGCTACGGTATCACACGCCGAACTACATATTTACTGGTAGGCGCCCTTAGGCATCTGCATGCCCCGGAGAATAGCATGAGGTGAGGCACCATAATGTAGAAGCGCCGTATTGAGAAGGCCGTGGGAAACGGGAGATCACCGAGAAAATTCACCGACCAGCGACATCGTCTGGCACAGTTCCCATATGCGAGAATCCAATGCCCGGCCCTGCCGGGATCGAACCCGAGTCGCGTTGGTGGGAGACGAGTGGTCTGACCAGCGGCCACCGCGGCCTATCGGGTCAGATGTGAGAAGGGTGTTATACTCTATCCAATCTAAGGTTGCAGCTAATTCAGTCAAGTGAATAACGATAACATTTTTGCACAGCATAAATTTCATTTGAAATATTGAACAAATACAAGGTAACTATGTTACGACACAATCACACTGAGAGGAGTCAGGTTATAATTCAATTGCTTTGATTTATTTCGTTAACATTTTTTATTTCTGCTGCAACTTTAGAGTGGACAGAATATAGTTCACCGTGAAGGCTACACGTAACCTAGGTCAGTTCCTTGGCGCAGCTGATCTAGCAGTTCACACTTCTGCCGCGAGATGTCTCGTCGCTCCGTGGGCGTGCCTTCTCTGGCGCCTAGCTCCACCCCCTCCCTTCTTCTACCCCCTCCAAGGCGGGATTAGGAGCTAACTACCAACAGTTTTTAATTACAGGAGCCCGCTAACGCATTCATGTCGCGAAAATTGGAGGTTGGTATAGGCGGTTCACGAGAAAGCGAGCATTTTCTAGGGCCATTCCAAGCAAGCGTGAGAAACTAACAAATATATTATGTTGTCGACTCTTGCGTTAACTTGTAACGTGGCGAGTATACCAGCTCGAGGCGGGAACACGGAAATTGATCGAAAGGAAAAATTGAGCAGAGCCAAATAAAAAAATAAGGTACCCACTTTACCGTCAACAACCTACAACGGACTAGTTGAAACTAACATTTTTTTTTTACATAATCAAACATGTACCAATGTGATACCTTAGCTCATGGGGAGGGGTAAAAAAATCTTTAGTATATTTTATTAGCCTGTTAATTTTATTTATGTAAGTAAGGTTTACTTCGTTCTCTTTAATCCAAACTACGTATATCCTTCTGCCATTTGTTAGCATATGTATACGAATCACTGTTCCCCAAATTTAACTCCAGAGGCTCTTACATGCACGTATGTGTGTGTATGTATGTTGAGAGTGACCGTAAGCGAGCCCAGCCAATCAATTCAGGCCACCCACAACTTGAATAAAATAAACGAATCCTTACCGAACATATTCAAAGCTTCGGTTCTAGGAACTACTGATACATATATGCATTTACGACATTAATTGCGTAAAAATTTAGAATTCATTACTGAGTAAAATTTATTTTTGAATACTGTGGGTGCTTTTAATTTTTACTTAATAATTCTGATGGCAGACGCGTAGCATTATTTATAATCAAGGTCACAGCAGCTGTTTTAATATAATTTGTAACATTTTGATGCATAATCTCTAGAAGTTGTTCAACAATTACTCAGAAGGCTAGATACAGATTCATAATGTGCCAAATGAATTTGTAGTGTAAACTTGTTTTGAAATAATGTTCCATTCAATAAATAATTTTGTAAAATGTTGGTTCTGGAATATATAAACATAAAATAAAGACGTATGATATTGAGAAAATATAAAAATGTTGTCTTATATATAAATGCTGCAAACGTTTCATTTAAGTATAACAAGTCTGAAAGTCAGTAAATAAAAATAATAACGAGTAAGACTAGAAGTAATTTTTTTCTTCCCCATCTTTCCGAGAAAATGTTTTACAATAACGCGATTTACCGAAGTAACAAAATGACAGCATTTGAAAAGTTCAACGTGAATTCATTACACTAATAACTTGCCAGTTCGCGAAGTTGGTATAATCTCCTTTCTAGGATTATAGTTTTTCCCTCTTTTCTATATTGACTTTCGAATTCGTGTAAATTTCAACTAACGTATTTAGCATTAATTTATGTACCACCCTATCGTATGTAGTTACGTAAAGTTGGCAGCAACGCAGAACGTGTGACTTGTCAATAATTAAAAAAGTTTTTCCCATAGTCTTAAATTTGGGACAATTAAATGACAAACAGGTTACATAGGTTTTATTTCATTTATTGGTAAATGCTCTCAGTGGTTCATTCCATCATATCCTTACCTCCCACGCTCGTGTATGCTTAAGTTTGGTGCTCGCTAGTGAAAAAAAGTGATGTATTTACTTGGATTTAGCTTGGAAGTGTTCCGTAGTTAAATGTTGGTATGTTACTCCCCACTGGTTACGTATTTTTTAAAAGTTACTTTTTTAATTTTTATCCAGTCGCTAATTAGCTATTTATTTATGCAGTTAGTTTTAACTTCGGCTAAAGTGAATAAAGTAAGCTTCGTCGTTTCTGACGTTGATTTTCAACCCCATTGTTCCACGCTAGCCTGGAGGAGGGCTGAGAGGTGAAATGTTAAGTAAAGAGATTTTGATCAGCATTTAACATCGAGGTCTCTAACGCTGATATCGAGCGAGGTGGTGCAACGCTAACACGTTGGACTCGCATTCGGGAGGACCCGGGTTCGATTCCCGGCTGCGCACATCCTGATTTCGATTTTGCATGGTTTCCCGAAATCGCCTCAGGCGAATGCTGGTATGGTCCCTTAACAAAAGGCCATGGCCGACACCTCTTCAGTTCCTATCTGTGTACTAAATTGTGTGTAGGCTATTATGGAGTTGGAGCGCCAAAGCAGTGAATATTCACAATTATCGACATAACTTTTTCCTCTCGCTTATTATCGAAAATGAAGGTTCGACAATCCGGAAATAATACTTCTGTACAGCTTATTACATTGCTACATAGTCACATATTGTCTTATTTTTGGTGCAGTGACTGGCAGATAGAAAAAGGACATTTTTCTCTATCTGCCATCAGTGCTTCAAAAATAAGAATGTCTGTGACTATGTAATAAAGTAAAAAGGCGTACAAAAGTGAAATCTGCGGATTGTTGAACCTTGATTTTCGATAATAAGCAAAGGGAAAAAGTTATATCGAATATTGTGAAAAATCGCTTCTTTGGCGCTTCATCCCCCTTAATGACCTCGCTGTCGTCGAGGCGTAGATAGAGCCCACTTACCTTTAACGCTGCTGAGAGGTGACATGGTGTGAGTATGGATCAGCGTTGGAATTAATGGACGGAGGAAACGGGAGATTCTCGAGAAAATCCGCTGACCAGCGACATCGTCCGGCACGATTCCCACATGCGAAAATCCTAGGACCGACCTCGCCGGGAATTGAACCCAGATCGCCAAGGTGAGAAGTGGAAAGTAGAGCAGTGCCGATCTAGAATCACAAGCGTGGGAGGGGCTTTCTCCCCTCCATGTCAGATCAATCTGATGCCCGCAGGAATGCGCGCCATTTCCTCAAGCGACGAGGGAGGGTGCGGCCATGCTTGTGGGCCTGCCCTAGCGGTCCTGAAGGTCGCGAGTTCGATTTACAGCGGAGGTAACGTAGGTGGGTTTTCCCCAGCCCAAAGCGTTAGATATCCGAGCACTCGTTGTGCATTTCTAGCTTTGTTTCCAGGAAGCTTAACTCCCTCACCTAGTCGATTTATTTTTATTTCTCTTACTTTTTTTTTGCATAGCGTATAATTAAAGAAGTTACGATGTTTGGAAACATAACTGCACAGTCACGCAACCAGATCTTTAAGAAAAATACGTTTAAGGCCACGCCCGATAGTGTGACAATGATTTTGAAAATTTATGTTTTTAAAGCAACATAATTTTCTTATCAAGGAATCCTTGCACTGTTTCGTCATACACATATCATTATTTGTACCTACCTCGTTTGGTAGCAATTAACCTCATAATTTTTTCAGATTTTTGCTTCCAAAGTATTACCAATTTTGTTATAAAAAGCCAAAATAAAAACATTTGCGTACTAACAGTGCATTGTTTTGCGAAACGCGTGCATCGAATTGTGCAGCTAATGACTGTTTTTAGTCTTGAATTTTTTCAATGCATTCTGTTAAAAAATAGATTTTGTGTTTTTGCTCCTATGTGAAAAGATACTACCTCATGGCCCTAAAAAACACATATGTTTGAGCAAGAAAAAACAGCGTGTATGGAAACAAATACCGTATAAAAATATTCCTTCAGAATATATTTTTTAATTGCACTGAGATACAGTAGTGATGTCTAGGATTTTATGTTTCAGTAAATAAAGAAAGGCTGATGTAATCCTCACATTATAGGCACGCATTTACTGCCTGTTAACTTTAATTAAGTAATAATATTTTAATGAACACTTCGTGATTTTCTTGCTTAGTCGTTGTTATTAAGTTTCTAAAATCAGTTTCAGTTGCTGCAGAAGAATGCAAATAAACGTAAATATTGTCCTCATAAGAAATTGATAACATTTGTTTCAGTTTTAGATGATATACCTATTCACAAATAATTCGTAAGATAGAATATGTTAATGTGGCTAAACGCTATATTCTTAAGAGACGCTCCAAGACAACACTGGTAAAAAAGCGGGGTAAAAGAAAATATATATTCGGAATGTTTCCCAACACAGCGTTTCGTCCTTTAACCGTCTGTGGTAAACAAAAGAAAACTCCTTGTTCGTCTGTAACGTGCACTGGTTAACCATGACTTTGACCAAGGCTCTTAGTTTTGGTACTATTGGCGTAGGAATAGTGCTACTAACACGCTCATTTATTTCACAAACGCCCACACGATGAAATGGCAGTTATGTGCCTGGCACTCCCGGCTGTAGGGAAATCACGCACTACTACTCTACGAGTTTAACTAAAGACTTGCCGACAACACTAACATCACTTCTACAGACAACACGACACTACATCACGCCAGTCCCAGTGGCTGGCGTGAGCTTCACTTCCCGCCGATACACCTACACGTAATTTATTAATTATGGTAACAACTCCCTTACAGTCTTAAATACGGGTTCGGAGCCCAGATAATACAGATACACGCGCCCCGCCGCCGGTTCAATGATTTGCAACTAATCAGTCGGGGTGCACTTGTTTTACGATACACCCAACGAGTTATGGGAACTTCGGTTCCCGGTCTCGTGACTGCACGGCCTCGGATGGCATGTGAGAATTCGGCGGTCTGTAACGTACATAGACTTGTTGTTTAAAGCCGCGGTGGTCGAATTGTCAGCCGACCCCCTGTAGCTCAGCTGGTTGAACAACTGGCTTTGGTGCGAGGGGTTCTGGGTTCGATTCCCAGGTCTGGTTGGGTGTCAATTTGTGTTTGTCCAAATTGTCTCAAAATTGTCTTTCTACACTTGTCTCACGACATTTACTCGGGTTTGCTTAAATAAGTCGTATTAAATGGGGGTATGTTCGGTGCAGTGATGATGCGGATGCTACCGCCTTCACTGCACCTAACATTTATATATATAAAAAAAGTAAAAAAAAAATTGTCAGACCATTCGCTTCCCACCGCGACGATCCGGGTTCGATTCCCGGCGGGGTCGGTCCCCGGATTTTCGCATGTGGAAATCGTGCTGGACGATGCCACTGGTTGGCGGGATTTCTCGGGAATTTCCCACCCCATCCATTTTTTTTAAATTTCGGCGCTTATCCATTCTCACACCATGCCAACCCCCCTAACTAAGTTAACTTTCAACGTACTACGTACAATTATTCAAGGAATTTTCATTTTAGACCTTGGAGCGTCAATTTTCCACTCTTAATTTAAAGACCGTAGATATTTCAGTTGAAGTGTTCCTTCAAGTCGTTCGAACATCTTATGGCCTAAAGCTATTTATTTTAAATCCGCCACTCTGAGATATACTTAAGTGAACCTCTCGTCATTAGTGGTTCGTGTCATGTCTTGGGCTTATATTTCATGACTTTAGCCACTGCCTGAAAATATATGAAAAATCTCACTCTGTTATACAATGGACACAATTTTCGTAGTAAATCATCCAGTGTCTACGGTTACGATTAGGCCTAGATTTACCTTTAAAATATCAAAATAATAACGACACTGTTTAATGAAGCTTCCTTTACTTGACCTATATTAAACTGTAAACGAACCCCAGCCCCTTTTTTCCCTTTGTCGCCTCCTCTTTATTTTCACTCGCCGGTGATAGTGCTGATGTGTACATACGTTCCCTCTTAATGGTGCCTAAAAGCTTTTCGGGTGGCTGGTTACAAATGAACTTAAACCAAATGAAAAGTACCCTCGTCGGTCTTCACATCTCAGCTGTCGTCGCTGTTGTAAGCCATCCTTTCCCTTCCCTACAGAAAGAGGGTGGCTCTTTCACCACCCGCAATCCTTTCGGCGTATTTGTCTTGAGTATTTCCAAACTGACGTCGTCTCCGGAGCAACAATGGTTCTACGCCACTGTGTATGACGTGAGCAAATTATTAGATACGTGAAACTGTAAACTCTCTTTAGCGCTCTAATGTATTTACTCGTATACTTGAAAAATAAGTGTAGATAATACATCGAGACTTGAAAAATTCGCGTTTTCGTTTGGCCGAAAGCTATAATTCCAGCAACTGTAAGTTCGTGCCACTTTCGTAATTGGCCCGTGACTTATTTGACACTTCCTGGAAGTCACTTAGCCAATAGTACAGAAGCAACTAAATGTAGGCCCATATCACCGCGTCATCGAGCAGCCAGTGAGCAGATAATGTCTGCTTGAATACATAGGTGTTCTTGGAGGCTAGCCTAGAGGTCAATGAACCTGCCAATTTTTCCCGTCCCTAATAATACACTTAAGATCCTACTTGATTTTCAAGTTTAGTATGAATAATTTCTTGCGTGCATTTCATGTGGTTATAAAACCATTATTTACAGTTCTCTTGCTGAACTGCACTCCGAAACGGAATTTTTTTATTTATCGAACCAGAAAATATTGCCTCCAGGCTGTAGGTTCCCCTCAGCAAGGTCAACCTTTAGAAATGAAACTGTTGCAAAAATAGCGCTGTAAATATTAAATCGAGTAAAATGTTATTATTTTAAGAAACAAAAACGAAGTCATGTACTTATTTTAAATAATTGCTATGTACTAAAGGAACAATTTTCTGTGCCATTTGTCAAGTCGTGCGTTTATAAATGTTGAACTTACCGTACGGCAATTACATAGCTTCGTGAACGAGTATCAAATCTAGAATGTAACAAGGTATTAATACTACAATAATTGAAGGGTACGGAGAAAGACAGCGGCAACCCACAATTTTAAAATATTATAGTTTTATCCAGGAGCACAATGGTAATCTCATACTGTACATTCCGATATAAGAGATTATTCAATATGACCACAAATGGCAGCACAATGCAGTAATGATTCTACTGCAGGCCACCCTTTCGTAGCGTATTACACCAATTAAATCGTTATTTTTTTATTATTGCATATTTGCTTATTTTTTATTGGTTGTGCACAATAGTAACTAAAAACGTAATTGATATACAATGATAATTTTAACTAAATTTCTTCGTTAAGTTGAGCGTTACCTTTACATGTGCATAACTCAGTTGTGGTACATATAGTGAGTTACTGTTGTCAACCTCCATGCCCTTAAATTAATCTTCAATATTACTAACAGGGGATAGAATAATAAATTTAATTTGTTTGTCGTACGGGTGATCATTCGAATTTCTTACAAAATCCTTAATGGGATTCTTCACATGACGCTAGAGACAATAAAAAAAAGTAAGGAAATACATGCGGCACTGATGCGAGAACATTTGTGGAGCACGAAATTTCCGTTCGAGTGTTTTTTTTTCTTTAAGACTAAGCATGTAGCATTATAATTTTGTTTCTGAAAAATTGCGGATGTAAATCCAAACGAGTGCTTCTATGTTTCTGTTTTACGAATTATGTTGGTATTTTTACAGATGGAACAGTCTGAAGGAAGTAGTTTTTAGCCATTTTGGAACACCCCCAAATCATTGTTCTTATAGGCGTTCCATATTTTTTAAACATAAGAGCACAGCTTGAGTGTGCGTTTTACTTCCATTAACACAGCGTGTTACAAAATTTCATGTCAATATCTTGGGTCAACAATCCTCACACTGGAGGACCATAAATATATAATGTGTGTGTGTGTGTGTGTGTCTGTGTGTGTGTGTGTGTGTGTGTGTGTGTGTGTGTGTGCAGTTTAGAAACATTCTGTATAAGCACCACATGAGGGAATAAGTTTAACACTTTCAGGTGAACGAAAGAATACATGTGACATGCTGAAACAAAGGTTCCCGAACTAGACGAGGCGTTTTCCCGAATGTGCTACAAGGTCATCTTTAACACATTCGACCGTGATAATTACAAGACGTGCATAGGCGTAACTATAGTTTACATATCCATCTTATGACACGCTTAATAAACGCAAACAACAAATCTAACAAATACGCGAAGAAAGAATATATTAAATGAGCTGTCATCAATACAGCTGTCGAGCTGCAGTGATTAATGCAGACGGGGATTAAGATTCCATCAGGTCCTCGGAAGGCACAAAGCAATGAATGCCAAGAGGAAAGGGACGAAAAATAAACGCCAGGAACTCGGCGTAAAGGAGAGATTGGTTAGGGTACGGGATGCAGCAGTGTTGCCAGAAATACGAAATTCGCTGGTGCTAAATACCAGGACTGTTCCTGGTAGGCAACAACAAAAAAACTGAAATTTTTATCAGCGTGAGACCATGAAACTAATTTTTTTTTTAAATATTCATTACATGTTAAACGCCAAATTTTTATCGTTACGGCGAACGTTGATGACCGAGGGGGGGGGGAATTGGACACGTGGGATGACTTTTAATAGTTTTACACATTTTTTATTATCCATGCGTGTCAACTGGTATTCATTAAATCCCATTTAGACATTTAATATTTTGAATTTATCTGAAGTAAATTTCTTTACTCAGGAATGTCATATATGTGAAAAAAAATTTATTTGAAGTGTCCGAAAGTCATCCTACTTGTAAAAGTCACCCCTGATTACGGTAATAATGTAACGACTCCGGCCCCATCTGGCAACACCGGGGCGGAGCATCCAGGACGCGCCGGAGGAAGCTGTGGTCCACTGCACGTGGCAAGAGCAGGAGGGTAGGGTAACACGTGTTGTTCCGGTCGCTTGCCTGGCGTCGTGAAAGCGATACTTGACACTAAATAAGTGATACTGTAAGGCAACCGGGGCACACAAGAGGCAACACTGTTGGGTGGTCGGAGCGCGCGTGAATGGGCCTTATCTTCTGGCGGCGGGGTGCCTAGGCGATTATATAGGGCGCTAACCTCTGTAACACCTGCTCGTAAATTATATTACACCCCGCATTACGTATGTCACGTACACTCGACCAACTTTGCAACCTACCCACGTGGCCTTGACGCTACGGCTTAGCTAGTTACTTTCTCAGAACTTACACTCCCCCATCCTAGCCAACCTTCTACAATATGTTTCATTATGTTGTGAATAAATTTCGATAATTTTAAGACCTCAAAATTGTTTTCATAATGTAATGTCTATAATAAAGCAATACAAAAGTTAGCCTACTGTACCAGTCCGTGCACCAGCTCTAAGTACCTCGTATGTATGCGTTTTTCGTCCCTACAGAGACAGACGTAACAACATCAGTAGCATTCTGACGTACATGCTATCCGCAGCAACGTATGTAGCTCCAGCGCATTTACTATTACGTTGGTGCTAGGTTTGCGAGCTAGCGCGCGAGCAGTATATACTTCGTAACTATCATTTCAGGTTCCGGGAATTTCGACTGACTTTGCTGTAGAGATGTATGACAAACAAATAGTAAATTCTCTCAGAAATGTCCAAATATATTGATATGTGTATCGAAGGAAGTTACACGACACTGGGACTACAGACAGTACCTACAGAGGACCAACAAATTTTTGATCGCTATCACACGTGTAATCATATCTCGGGAAGATGAAACACTCGTCGAAAAGTATAGAAATAATATACAGTGATTCATTCTATACACCTGCAAATAATGGTTTTAAAATTCTGTAATTATGCTCTAGATGTATGTCTTAGAATATTTTAGAGCACGTACAAGGACATATGAAATTCTCTTCGCGACTATATATACGAGTATTAAAAATTGATAACGAAAGTGAGATTTTTTAAACTTTGTATTTATGACTTGAACTTTTTTGGGTTTGGGGAGGGTGAATAATTTAGGCGTATGTTTATTACTACGTAGTAAGTAAGTATACAAATGTGTGAAAGTTAAAAAAAAAAAAAATAATAATAGAAAGAGAGAGAGAAAATAAAGGAAGTTTCTCGTGTGGCAACATTGTTCCTGAAATTTTATGTAGAATCCTTTTTGTTTGGAAAATAGGAGAGACGGAATGGTGACTGAAATGAGTTTCCACTTGAACTCGAGTTTTATAGAAACTATGGAACGGAAATAATCGTATTTGTGGGAAATTACTATAAATGTAATGTGTAACAGATGGCCAATTTTTTGTACAATCATAAAATTTATAAGAAATTAGCGCCGTAAATTCTACAGCGTGAAAGTGTGTGTTTTTTTTCAAACGTACACAATATGCTCTTGTTCTATCGCCACAATCAAACATAGTTTGTGATTTTGAATAACTCTCTTTTTGGCTCTCGGTGTAATTTGAAATATCCCACTCGTATTTCCCATACGTCTCGTGGCATACGTTGCATTTATAGTTCACTTCTGACCCATATTATTGTAAGGTTATCGCTGTGGTATCTGCGTTTCTATCTGCAGAAGCTGTCAATCACACGTCTCGCGTTTTTCTTATGACTTTTTCCTATTACGATGAGGTACGATATGGGAGGCAAGCCAGGCCGTACTGCTGAGAGGGTTTCACGGCCCTGTAACACTGATGAGGGTGAAATGAGGTGAAGGGACAACAGAACATCCACGCCCGAGCCGGGATTCGCACGCAGGACCTCTCGCACTGCAGACCAGCGCCGAACCTACTACGCTACGAAGACCGGTCTGTTGTGGTTGAAATACATGATGTAAGCTAGGCCTCCGCTTCTGTATTCTACATAGGTGTTCTGTGTTGGTGCTGTGTGGGGAACGTAAACAAACCAGCACATGTTCCGCGCTATCTCGTTACGAGGTTACTCTCTGATGGTTTAGAGATTACCGCAGGGGCACAAACTTCCCAAAACTGTCCCAAGGACATTAAAAAGGCATGTTGGTCCCGGGAGCGTTTTATTGGGCCTATTAAAGCCCTGCTTTTATGCAAAGGAACTAACTTGGAAGCGGCTTGCGGTGTAAACTAACCTGGACTTCGTCTAAAAACAGCACACACATCCTAATCCCAAGCTTACGAGTATGTTAACGCACTGTCCAAAACTAATGCCCTTGGTGACCTCTGACTCTTTATACAAGCATCATATGAATATTTCGCTGTGTATGCTTGTGGCATGGTAGTTACACGCCGTATGCAGAATATTCAGGCACCTTAGCAAGTATGGCCCCATGTCATCGCGAATTGCATCCACCCCTATTTGTCTTTTTCTGTCTATCTAACGTCTAACACTGTTAAAGACGATTTTTCGTACAGTTACGTAAAAATGCATTACATAAATAAGGGTTTTAATAAATCTGACCTACTCTGGGCAGTATACAGTTGACCTTTCGCTCTTTTGTACCTTTGTCTGCGGCCCTGCCTACTTGCTCCGGACAACGTAAACGTGAATTTAACACACAAAAAGTTTTAAATTTCGGGGGAAAAAATTACTGACTTGGAGGAAGAAGGGTTCATCTCACATTAGTTAACTTCACAAAACTGAAATTAAATTAATTAGTAAAAAAAATTCAAGTTTTGTTTAAAATTTTCTAGTACTTGGAATTTGTTCTTAAAATACATCTGCAAATCAAGTATCATAAGAAAGAGAAAATTGTATTGCTTAATGTCCTCTTCTACCAAGTGCCTCAATTATAACAACGCGTTCGTTACACAAAATAATTCTTGCAGTTTCAGCTACTTCTTGTCATTGATAAAATTAGCTTTTTAAATGAGTTCATATCCTGTACGAACTCTGGAGCGTTTAAAAAATTTTCTTCAGAATTTCGAAAATAAAAATGGGGGAGGCTTCATACAGAGCTGCAGATCATCATACTAGATGAAGATAATTTAATGATGTTACAGTATACGTTAGCTGCATCAAAAAACACAACAACAGTCGCACGTTCCTTCACCAGCAGAGTGAACCTCGTAGAAATAATTTCAAAATTAATAAAATCCACTCTATTCTTAATTTGTTTAAGGCGATCCGGATTTGATTCCCTTCGTGGTCAGTCTCCGGATTTTCGCGTATGGGGATCGTGCCGGACGATGCCGTTGGTCAGCGGGTTTTATCGAGGATCTCCCTTTTTCTTCCACCCATTCAATCCGGCGCTGCTCCATACTCATCTTCTGTCACCCTTCAACAGCGCTAAAGACCTCGATGTTGAGCGCTGACCAAAATCTCTCACTCACTCTTAAGGCCTCGCTCTTTAGTTTTACAGTGGTTTTGAAAAAAAATATTAACGCGAATTAATACATATATAAAAAATTCATTCTTACAATTTTAACACATGTATATCATCGTTTACATCTGAATTTTTTCTGTTGCAATACGCCAAACGGATGTTTAGATTTTTGCCCCTAAATTATCACATGTTTTGTTGTCAAAATAAGCCAAAACTAAGCAAAATAATTTTTGCTAGCAAACGGTATGTTATTTAAAAAAAACTGTCTGAAAAATGATGTATCGTATGACAGTACACAGTCTCAAAATTTTCTAAGCATTTGGTTAAAAAATATTTGAGTTTTTTGTTTGAAATGAATGAAAGCTAATGGCTTCTTCTGTTAGCCGGACGGTACAAAGCTGTACGAAGATGTACGAGAATGGTGCGCAGAAATGGCGTAACAGGGGGGATGATTGATAGTTCTTTCAAATGGTATTCGTACTGAAGTTCTCCTTATTTTTATTAAGTTTCTCTGTGAGAGCAAGACTGTTCCTTGTTAGTAGCTTATTCTTTACGGCTGTCATAATCTGAAATGAATTTAAGAGGTTTGGCTGCTGCTAGTGTATCGTTTTTTTATTTGTAATCTTAAACGGTGGTCCTCGTAAGGATTCTATTTACTTCTGTGATATGAGAAATATAGTAGATGATTTAAATGTTAATAACTTGAAACATGCCAAAAATGTTTTGTAGCCTTGATCGTACGTTGTTTATTGTTTGTGTTTATTAATGCAGTTAACGTGCTTCAAGAATAAAAAATTAATATCGATAGGTTTTGGTGTGAAAGCTTGTATCACTCTCGCTAGTACCATAGTCTAAAGTTTTTCTTAGCACTTCACTGTTGACAATGCAGATAAGGTATCATATCTTTTATTGTTTTTCAACGTTATATGTTACGTCAGAGCCATCTTTTGTTTTTGAGAAGTGTATTTGGCCTTGTGGTCTGGGATATCTCACTAGCTCTGAACCCTATCGGCAGCATGTACAGGTATTAAAGACAAATAATATTCTCACTTAGTTCGTTCGTCATAAAACACCGCTGAGAGTG
Organism: Medauroidea extradentata; assembly: GCA_003012365.1. NCBI lineage: Eukaryota > Metazoa > Arthropoda > Insecta > Phasmatodea > Phasmatidae > Medauroidea > Medauroidea extradentata. Next base: position 36,405 of record PNEQ01045891.1, read on the forward strand.
ATAACTATACGTCTAGTCAATACATGTGTCACAGGCAATAGAAAAAATACAAAATGTTGCGTTCAGGCTCAGAGTAATGCGCGGAAAGATACGAATTCGCTGAAAACAAATTTAAGCAGGGATTTTATGAGTACTCAACCGAACCACCTCTAGACAAGATTGGTAGCTCAGTAATATATTTTAAATCTTCTTCTTCGCCAAACACGCGATTACACATGTACCCACCCGTTTTCGTTTACTAAGCTATGCCGTGCACAGCTAACTTTGTTTCAGTTCATGGTGTTGACCGTTGAAGTTACTAAAAATTACATTTTTGACATACAAATAGAACATTTTCATGCACTTAATAATTTCGAGATATTAATGTGTTGCGACAAAAATTATAACTATTTAGAACGTTTCACGTGGTTCGTTTTCCTTGCATACTAAAAAAACTATAACAGAAGACTTCCGTCTGTTAATCTGTACACGTGAATAACAAAACGAATGATGATTGAATGTAATCTTGGATGCTCCATGTCCCTTATACAGCAGGACGTAGGTTTGTGTTGGAACTAACAAGTAGTATCTATGCACGTATGCGACTGTAAATTTAGTGTTAACTTCCGTTAATGATTCAATCCAAAATACCGGAGAATAATAAAGGCCACGTCACCTCTATTGTTGAAGTTATCCATTTTCATTTACTACATTAAGGGTTTGACGAATTCTCGGCAATGTTCTTTAATATTATTTTACATTTTGCGTCTAGGTGTGTTTTTTGGGAATAAACCGGTGCTAGGATTTATTTACTCTTTAGTATATATTATTAAATTTCTAATTGGCCTAATTATTTCATAATTACGCTTCAATTTTTCGAATACAATGTGCTAAATGAAAGGTAATGTAATTCGCTTGGTCTGTATTGAAATATTTTCAAATTAACCTTGTCAAATTTTGAATCAGGAACAAATGAAAAAAAAAAAAATGTAGCAAGATAAGTGACACGATCCATCCAAATAACAAATACGACAATTTCTGGTGTTCCTGTACACGCGTATTTTCCTGCCACGGCCCATCGAAACGCGGCACCCGACTTGAACGAATATGACAGATAAAGATGGATGCACACCGTGGATAAATAATTACGGTCCTAAATGTCTCTTACAGTCGTGTAACCGTTTGTTTATCCGCCCTCCCCTGCCGGAAAGCTCCTTGATGATGCTGTCTCCCTTCAACCTCCCCCTTCTCCCGCCAACCCACGTGTTCTCACACGGGGGGGAAATCTCGCATGAGCTACTGTCGCGACGTAGGCCATTCATCACGCGACGAGACCGTTTCACGTGCCCAGGGCCCCCACGTGTGGTGGCAGTGTTGCCAAGTCAGTCGTTTATCCCACTGCATGACAGTTGACACTTTTATGTGGTTCGCGATTATGTGAGTACTTATAAACACCGACACTGATTACTATGAACATATTAACCAAAGTGTATATAATATACGTTTTAAGAACTTTATTCAAAAGTTAAAGCCTAAGGCCGCAATAAAAATATTGTTTTTTTATGTACTGTTCGAAACATGGTGACATTCTAAAATGTTCACTTTATCGCGAACATCCTTTATCTCGCACATGTCCAACGATGAGTTTTACAAAGGGTAGAGATGATGGTTTATCGCGAGAAAACTTGACTGTTTGCTGGGTTTCAACACACGTTCAGCTTACTAGAAGATTATTGGCTTTAGATTGTACTTGGAGCTGTTACCCTATTTGACTGAGCCAATAAAAATCCCGATATTAATATATATGATATCTAGGGCCCGGTAATTTTCGCGGAAAATTTTTTGCAGCACTTTGTTTGCGATGTTGTGTTAGAAGTATATCACTGAATCATATATGTTGCAAGAAACTAGTGTTTTCAAGAGTAGGTTGACACAAAATATTTTCGCGATATACCATCATCTCTAACGAAGGCGTCGTATTTAGTAACGGTGCACTAGAATCAACATTTGCCCAGTCAAATGTGGACACAGCAAAACCGAAAGAAGAACGTCACACTTGTACCTACTGTACATGTTACATACAGGGTGTCCCAAAAGTCCCGCATCATAGGAAGAACAACAACTTGTAACGGTAGTATGAAACTAATCATAAAATGTGCTCGACGTGAGTGCCTGAAAGCTCAAAACACAGCTGCAGGCAATCTTTCATGTTTCGCAAAACGTTTTGTCGTTCAGGGTACTTCTCATTGAAATGTGTGCCACATCTCTCTGGGAGTATCCCTCGCGTCCACAGAGCAGGATAATCTCGACACGCTCCTCCGTAGTTAGCATGGTTCACCTGCAACATGAAGAAATCACCTGCGCATACATTGCCTATGATGCGGGACTTTTGGGACAACCTGTATACTACATATGATGGTATATTGCAAATATTTTTTTGTCAACATACACTTGAAAACACTGTAGTATCTTGTGACATATATGATTGGGTGATATACGTCTGACACAAGTGCCTGTGTCGGCAGACCAATGACAGGCACAAAAGCGAGATTCTTATCGGCTTAGTCAAATAGGGCAACAACTCTTCGTACATGTGAAAGCCAGTAATCTTTTCTTAAGCTGAACGTGCGTTGAAACCCAGCAAACAGTCAAGTTTTCCCGTGATAAACCATTTTATTTAGATATATTGAAACCTAGTAAACAGTCAACGTTCCGTGCGATAAATGAATGTTCTTACTCTTGACCCCTGTGACACCACCCCCCCCCCCTGGATCGGCATTTGTCTCAGACATAGACATCCTCCAACAAACGTGTTATGTCAAACATTTCCACCTGAGAGTTTTTCTTCGAACGATTAATCACCGAAGAGAAACTCCTTGTATGGACACACCATGCGCCTTTCAAGCTGCTCGCCCGTCAAAGTCAATTGATCCGTCACAGATGTTGACTGTTGTACCTGGTCCACCGAATGTTCGTCAGAAAATTATCCAACGTAAACGAGGTTGGTAAATTATTTTCTGTTGAGTTTACTGCCTGCTCTAGAGCCATGGTTAGACGCCTGCAATGGTTTGCTGAGGACACTGCAAATAATTCAAGACACCCTGTCCCCTCCCCCATCTTGTGGTACTTGAGAATGACTCCTCACGAGTGAGTGAGATATTTTGGTCAGCGCTCAACATTGAGGTCTTTAGCGCTGGTGAGGGGTGACATGAGATGAGTATGGAGCAGCGCCGGAATACTGTAAAGGGGCGGGGTAAACGGGTGATCCCCGAGTAAAACCCGCCAACCCGCGGCATCGTCCGTCACGATTCCCACATGCGAAAATCCGGGGGCCGACCCCGCCGGAAATCGAACCCGGATCGCCGTGGTGGGAGGCGAATGGTCTGACCATTCGGCCACCGCGGCCCCTGCGATGCCTCACGAAAACCTACAAGGAGATGGTCATGAGAAAATAAAGACAAAACGTAAATACAGTTTAAGGTTAACGGTAACTTTACTAAGGTGTCTGGGCAAAACTGTATCTAGGTAGATCGCGATATAGAGATCACCTTCGAAAGCGTGGTTACTTTTTTTCCTTACCAAGCCAATTTGTAGTTGTAATTTTTTTCATAAGCATATCGTCTGTCCGCCGAAGCTGTGCACGTCCAGCAGCGGCACGCCATTTTGTTCTTTTGGCAGTTAAGTCGTGGGTATTGGTGTCTACGCGACAAACGGCGTGAGTCGCGACTGGGGAGGTCCTGATACGGACCAGTAGTTGTTCGTCGCGGCTCTTGCGATGGCCTAGGAGGGGAGGGGGAAGGCGTTGATCTCGTGACCCACAGACCCTGAGGCACTAATGCGCGCGGATGAACGGCCGTCCTTTCATCGTCGGGGCTGCCTTCGCGCGCGCCGGAGGAAATGGGGCCTAGCCACCGTGCAGACGCTAGACGATGGATCACCACCGGTCCCTTATCTGCGCGTGGAACTGTCACAACCAACAATATTATCGCAGCTTCTATCCGCCAATCTTGTCTTGTCTTCCCTTCTACGTCTCTTACAAGACACAAAGCACGTCATTTTAACTTGGGGTTTCACCCTGCGTGTCGGAAACGTAAAATATTATTTTGCTCAGAAAGTTGTAGATTTTTTTACCTGCATATTGTCTTCTCGAGGAACCTGCATGTTTTTTTCCTATAGTTAACATGTTTTTAAAGGTTAATTATTTCTAACAAAAAATAACAACCTATAGTACTAAAAGCGATTTGATAGTGTCCGTGCTCAGAAAGTAATTTGTTTTGACTACAACAAGCAATGTTTTAGCAACCAAAATCGGCGGTTTAGTATTAGGGGATCTAAGTTAATATTAAAATATAACTTTACGTAAAATCAGTGATGAAAACTCATACGTGGTACAGTAGCTGGATAAACGGGGTTAACTCCTTGCATCGATTGGACTGGTTAAATATGCGTGTTTACTGTCACAGCAATAGTTATTCGTGAAAATAGTTCTTCTTGTGTGCGCTACCGAGCAAGTCTGCGTAACGGAACACACTGGACACGCATTCGGGAGGTTTCTCCGAGTTCGATTCCCTGTCCGGTCATCCTGATTTAGACTTATAATTTTATCTAAAATCAGTGCTGGGATGGTCCCTCAATACTGGCCATTGCCACTTCCCTCCATATTCCAAACTGTGTGAGCCGATATTCCCATCTTCAGTAGGCATAACCTTGCTGTTTGTTATTCCTGGCTGCGTTGCTACCTATTGCGTACTTAACATCGTTTTTGTAGTATCATGTGGCCGAGTTGCTTGCTCGCCGTACCTTAATTACTACCAACCAAACAGAATAAAGATATTATATTTTTACGACATTAACTTTTTATACCGTTAAATTTGTAACCTTGCAATTGCCCCCTACATCGTGTATTTATTTTTAATGTAATAAGTGGTGCATAATTAATAAATTGCTTAATTTATTAGTGTAGTTAACATTAGTAGGGCGCAGTAGGTGGTAAATACTGTATTGGACACAGGCAAAGTAAAATACATGAATATTAGGCATGATGTCGAGGTTTACAGTTGAAGCGTGTAAAGAGAGTTGAATAAATTTCATTACTTGCAAGTGAAGTGAATTTAATCAACGCTTAACAGCGAGATTTTTGTAGCACTGGTGACGGGTGTTATGAGATGAGGATGTAGCGATGCTGGAATGGAGGCGAAGGAAGAGGAAAATATCCGAGAAAACCTCTTACCAATCACATCGTCTGGCACTATTCTTTAATACAAATACCCCGGTCGTCTCCGCCCGGGAATCGAGCGCAGGTCGCCTTGGTAGGAGACCACGGCCCCTACACTACTTGGGCAGCTTAGAACGGATGCGAGAGAAACTCTTTGCTGAACTCGCAAATAAGACGCCACATCAATTTGTCCTGCAGACAGGTTTTGTGTTTACAAGCTGCCCGTAATCAGCACGTTGCAGCATTCTTGTTTCCATGTCGCCGGAAGGGCATTTCTCGAAGGCTCAGGTGGTCTGGAGCCCAGCCGGGCATAAATTACAACTTGAACGTCCGTATTATTAAATCTTTGTCATTGGCTGAAGTCGAGACTAGTGCTTACCGTATTTCTTATAATGGGGACTGGTTAGTCTCACTTCGTCGTTAATTATAGTACGTTAACAAGCCTCCCCTTCGTGACATAGGCTTGATCAGTCACGGCTCCTCAAACGTTGTGTTGGTATAGAGCTCGCTGTCAGAGGGAAGGAATCTGCCATTGACTGTAGTGTGGAACCGTTACTGAGTTCCTCTGGAATGATACCGCGATATCGTAATCAGGATGGACGGATAGGCAGGACCGCGTCTAAGGAGCAGGGGGGAGGGCAAGGGAGGCATTTGCCCCGTGCCTCACTTTTGAATTAAAAATAAAAATGAAATTATTAGTAATTGAAATGAACTGGTGTTTTATTTTATGTGGCACAACAATACGAAGTATTCATTTAGTTTTGTAAGAACTGCATTTTAGTAACTTACATAGGCTAATTTTTGTTTTGCTCGCATATATATATATATATATATATATATATATATATATATATATATATATATATATATATATATATATATATAAGTAATATTTCTGTGTGGACTGAATACATTTTACTGTGGTACTTGTATTTGTAATGTTCACATTAGTGACTACATGCCAATACAAATGTAAATATGTAGTACGTTAAAAGTTATCACTGCATCTAAGAAAGAAAAAAACATGGGTAGGGGGGTAGCTCACATTCTCGCAAGATAGCCCTGCGGACAGGTAATCGAACTAGGGATCTCACGTTTGTAAATCAAGTTTTTTAATATTGTGCCACCTCGCTTGATTTTTGTGGTATTTGGGGAGGGTTGTAGGAAACAATAGTTACTGTCTCATCGAGTAATCGAGTTAGTTCCGTAGGTTAAAAACACCCTATCATTGACCGTGGAGCTGAGCTGCAGGTGTAAAAGTAAGACACGAAAGAAGTTGCAAAAAAATCTTGTAGCAAAAAACTATCGGACCCTACAGTAATGTCTAGTTAAGGGCGTTCACGTGGCAAAAATTCAAAATTTTATATTTGCTTGGCATAGTGATAATTTTACAGACGTTACTTGTGACTACTTTTTCCACTCGTAGAAATTTTTTTAGCTCACATAGTTTTCCCATAGCAGCATGTCAAAGTCAGAATTTACAAGTTACAGGAACATAGGTTTAACAAAAACCAAGTGACTTACTCGAATGAAATAATTTACACTGAAATGAGATATAATGGACACTGTGCTAAAAGATTTAAAAAAACAGAATGGAATTTCTTTGTACTTTTTAAAAAAAAATCCGAAAATGACGAAAATTTACCTCATTTATGGCAATTTAAAAAAAAAGACCAAATTACTTTGCTGAAAATACCAAACGGCTTCGCTTGCTAGTAGTTGCGTAGAACGTCGATCACCGACCAGCGAATACAGGTCAGACCCCGGTTAAACCAACGAGCATGTGAGACATTCAAGGTTGAAAACGAAACGCTTATTTTATTTCACTGTGAAAATCTGCCAATGTCTAAACACACAAATTTATGTTTGAAAGGTTGGTGTTATCGTTACCACATGCACTTACGCATACACACAAACTTCAAAACAAACGTTTACAACTGAATTTACGACATTTCGTAACAAATCAACTGTCGTTACACGGGTATGAAAGCGTATACCAGCAACATGACGCCGACAGATAAGTAGGTTATTGTGTTAAATATTTTACGTAAGTGTATTACTGACCTTTCGTTATATTTTAATTTATAATCACCTGACAATACATTTACAACACAACGGTAAAATTGTTTCCTGCAATTAACATTATTTATTGTTATTGAAATGCCGGTACTGGACCTGGCTATGAAATAATCGAATCGGAAATGAAGTAAGTGTTTTGTTTATCCTTATTAAATGTGTAGCGTATGGGTTACTCTAGGGTTAATTCTATTACAGGTTAGAAAGATCAATGTTAAAAGTTTGCCACAGGGAAAAATGAGCGCTAGTATCGCTAATGGCTGCAAACTGACCAATCAAAACGCTTTCCTGCAATTTAAGTTACGTAAAGTTGATCATCTAAAAAAACGAAATTGGTTTATTTGCACCTTAAAATTAAATTAAATGACTTCTGTCATCTCCAAGCCTATTTAAAATTAATTTTACAACGGTTTCGTGTTTTTCTGGTCCACATGCGATTGCAGCGAAACTATCGGCAGAAATTTTCCCGGTGAAAAACTTTCCCATAGGAAAACACATTTTCTTTCTAACCTGTACTAGAGTTAACCTTAGTTAAACCAATAGATAACCTCACCAACCTGGGCGTAGCTACTTACACGTAAGGCACGTGGTAACAGCATCAATCAACGAACGGATACGGACACATCAAAGAGGCCGAAAACCGTTTCGCCTTTGTGTCCTGCCTCATTCTGTGACACAAGCTTAGTGTTGCTCAGAGCAGTACAACGGGGAAATGTCTCCTAACGAAGCTAGCGTCGAGTAAACTAATGACATCAGATCAGTTATACAGAGAACTGTGAACCCTTACTTGCTCCCAAATTATCAAGAGCATTTCTCACACTTCTGGCCGTAGAAATCTGTGCATGTTTCTCTCAAATACGGTGCTTTCTAATGGATGTTAGTGGTGCTCAAACCCGGTAAACACGAAAAGGAAATGATAAACGTCTGCTATGGATGGCTACAAAATTAAATTTACACACTTTGAGTGCGTACGCTAAGTGAATGTTACACCCGTTAAGTTTCAGTTCAATGTTTAGTGGCACACTGAGTTATTTATTTACAAGTATACAATACGATTGTTCTTGAAACTATTTTTTTTCTATGAGTATGTGCATTTATTTTGTAACTGTGAGAAATAACTTGTAAGTTTGTTTGTTTATTTGCAAAATATGGCCTTTTACAACAAATGGCATTTTGTTGTGAATAATATGTTCAGTAATATTGCTTTAAATTTGTGAGTATATACATTGACTGAAATATTCCTAAATTATCTCAATAGTCTTAAAATGGAGGACTGGCATGTAGGGATTTGGTAGACATTCCTTAGATGGGCTGCTTAGAGTAGTGTTTGCGTACTAGACTTCAACAGAACTAGCTTCGTGAAACACATTTCGCACAATACAGCTTGTATGACTGAACGCCTCTAAAGCGAGAAACAGACAGACGAGATTAATTAAATTCCTTAGTGAGTAATTCAATTTAAATTGTCATCTTTTTTCTTTTATGGTTTATTGTCATATCATTCGAATTTTCCATGCTGGCAAATATTTTCCTACTAGATATTTTTCCTTTCTTAATTGATTCGAACATTTGAACTCTCGTGCTTGCTGGGCAGAATATGTTTCTTATGTATTTTTTTCCGAAAAAGAAAATTAAGGATTTAAAACATTTTACCAACAAAACATATTCTACTTAGTTCTAACCATATAATTATCTGGTACATACACTGGACACTAGTCTACAAATGTTACCAGGTTATCAGTGACGTAACCAAGATTTGTGTAAGAGGAGGAGTTCAACTTGAAAAATAATGTAACGAACGCTGACCACCCCCTTTAAAGTAGGTGGTCCATTGGTCCTCCTCTGGGAAAATTGGATTTCAAGGTGCAAAATAATGACGTTTCAGCAGTTTTTCATAACGAATCATTGAATATTATACTGGTTAAAAAGATTTTAATCTTTTAATATGATTTTTTTCTTCTACTTTTGTATCTAATTGGAAGAGGCGTTAGAAACCCCAAGCAGCCCCCTTGTCTACACCACTGAATGTTATTGAGTTGACCTATTTATGACATAAAGTGCCACTAGTACAGTCGTTTTTTTATATCGCAATAATACTACTACAACTAGCGCCTCCGGCACGAACTTGCTACTCGTAGTTCCAGTTACGCAATGTTAAAACACCACTAAGAGAACCAGTGACGCCAGTCAGTCAGATGAGAGTAGCATCCAGACCTGTTTTACGGCCGTGGTGCAGACATTATCCGCGAATCACATTACATGCTCTACACACTGACCAAGTGGCGGAAATATAACGTATAAAGAAAGACGGAAAGGAAAGTAATAAGCAAGGCCTATAAGTGTAACCGCCTCCGAAGTTAATGGTGAGAGAAGGCAGGATGTGGGGGAGGGATGTTATCCGCCAAAGCCGCAGACGAGGTCAAGGACATGACCTTGCGGGCGACTACTAGAAAGGAGGGTGACGGGTCGCCACCCAGACCGGCCGGGAGGGGCGTTGACCCCTCCACAGATCTCTAGTAGGGGAAGAGATGAGAGTTTGTTGTGTGCGGTTTGAGATACGGTTTGCCGAGGAGAGGGGAAGACGCCTCCGCCATCTCAAGCTATTTTCCTGCTGCATTTACGCTCCGTTACGAATTGCCACCACGACTACGCTGTCTTTCTTTATTTAACAGCTTCCAGTCATCTCTTGTGTTCTCTGTTTACCGTCCCGTCGTTCTTCCTCTGCTCGTGCTGCACTTCCGACCACGTCTCGCCTCCCCTCCGCCCCCGCCCCTTGACAAAACATTGTGATGTGATTCACAAAAGGAAAAAAAAAAATGGTCGCTGTAAACAAGCAGCAGCTCTAAAATTATCGGTTTAAAAGTGTATGTTTCTCGAACACAATTTCCAACAACCATTGAAAAAAGGTTTTGCCAACTTTCTCAGCAAAATATTTTGTTATGTAACGTATTTCTGAATAATAATCTCTAACGCCGAAATCTTGTACATTTAATGGCGACGCAACAGATCACTCTGAACAAATGCATCATTCTGAGAAAATGTCTGCTCTTAAACTTGACTAATGTATGTAATAATCTAAGATTGTTTTGGGATTTTCTCGTACTGACTTTTGAAAACGTGTTGCTATAAAATTGTATTTCTAGCGTTTATATGTCTACCACACACTCTTAAGGTGGAATTTTACCCCACGTGTTGGATTTTACAGTTATAAATCAGAACAACATTTTTATTGAAATTACCTTAATGAAATTATTATTGCGCATTAGCATTGTACAAACGATGCACTCAGTGTTGGAGGAACCTAGGCGCCAAATTTTTGTTGTTCGGTTCTTTTGGAGCTAACCAATTTCGTGGTTTGCACTCTATAATGACAGAAAATCTCAACAAAAAGACCACAAACAAAACTATGACCCATTTCGTTTAAGTTCCTCAATTTTTTGACGCCGTGTTATCTACAGATCTTTGAAATGTCCCTTATGCCGTAAACGCCTACAGTTCAAGAACACATTTTTACATACGAAATACCGGACGGTTCTGAGAAGACGAGAATATATGCGTAGTTTACTAATAATATATGACTAATTGTGTCATCAATATTGGTCGCATATCGTGGGCTTTTTAAAATCTGTAGCACGGTAATGTATTTTACTAGAGCACGGTAATGATACATATTAAATAGGTTTTTATTAACTACCTGACAGTAAAAAAAAGCAATTCCAACTTGCCGCACATTCTTCTGCTCATCAGCTGATTTCTGACGAGATGCGTGTGGTTCTCTTCCTTTCTTTCTGGAAAAATGCCAAGCGAAGAAGGACAGATAAGTCCTTAATGGCCTTTGTCTGTAACCAAGTGACAAATCTCGTGGTAGTTAATGAAACTAGAGAGCGAAGTGAGAGAGAGAGAGTAAGAGGGAGAGAGATAGAGAGTAAGCGCTAGATATCTCCACAGTAAACTGAGAACTGTCTAAATGGGGCGGTAGCTTGTTAGTAGGTGTGGGAACAAGTGTTGAAACAGGTACAGCGACCGTGAAAGAAACATTTCCTGCCTTAAATACACTGTGGGTCGAGGCCACACGACGTGGTGTACTCTCTGGTCCAAGAACGTTGATCCTCCGAACTTCGTCTCAAACGATGCGGTCACTTATGCTCCGTAGAGATGTGGTGTAACCTACACAATTTGACAAGCACTGAATATACTGTGTTTGAACTGAAGCTTAGGAAACATCGATGGCCTTCACTGGATGTCTGAACTAATGTAGTACGTTATGTGTACGATTATAATTTTTTTATTCAGCCCAGGAGCGCGTCCAGCATTTTTTTACGTGGGTAATGCGCGATATTTTTTCTACAATTTACTGAATACATATCCCTTCATGCATAAACTCACAGCCACAGAATAACCGTTGATTTTGTTTGCTTGGTATTATTGCAGTTAAATTTCAGAACCTCAAATACTGTATAAAAGTATGACAATTTCCTCAGAATTTTATGGACATCGCGAAAGGGGGGGGGGGATAGTTCCTGATGTCAGCTACTCCCTGGCTAGGTTCCTAGGCACTAATAGCGAAGCGACTGCAAAATTTACATGGTTAAAATTTATTTTCCAACATCTGTGTACCGGGAATAAAATTAAACAATATCACTCCTTTAGTACCAGCATTCTGGATGAAATCCTCATTTATATTTTAATTTTATTTATTTATCAGACTAACTTTGCATTTTCGTTCTGTTCAAATCCCACTGAACTAACGTTAACGAAATTACTGGAAGTAGTTTACGATTATGGCATAATTAGCCATTGAAACTGCGACACAACAATTCTTAATTGAATTTACCTGTCGATATAATTTCGTTTGATGGGGAATAGTCAAAGATGTCAACCAATAGATATATTTTTATTGTTTTGAGTGTGCTGCTGTAGGATATATTTTCACTGGATTAGAAGGAATTTTTCTTCATTGTAAACATAAGCGAAGAATTCACACTCACTGTTCATTAGAACAAGTTTTCATGGATATGAAACTTTTATTTAACTATTTTATATATAGCTTGTTTCAGATTAACATTCGTTATGTGATACTAGCGTTTCGTGTCCTGTCTTTTTTTAGATATTACTTTGTAACAGCGCCTTAGGATAAACTGTTTTATGCACGATCAAAAATGTACAATTCGGACAAAATATCTGTACGGCTAGCGAGAAAAAAAAGTTAGGTTTTTATTATACGAAGTACTTTCGATGTAAGTGTATTTCAGTGGACAAGATAAAATTATTTTGACTATCGTAGTTGTGGTTTTATTCATTTAAACAAATAAAAAGCCATTGACTTGAGCAAAAAACATTTTTCGCCAATCTGAAGCACTGATACTTATAAAAACATATCTGCAACAAGCCACTACCAAATCTCGAAAGTATACCTTTAAAACCAAAACGATACAACAAAGACATTAGCACAAAACTTTCTTCTGCAGCAATCACTTTAGTATTTAACTTCGAAGGGTCAACTTCATCAGTAACAGCATCATTTTCCAATGTTAAGATGTTCTTGAAAATTCTCCTTGGAAAGTAATGTCTTCGTCGATACCTTCTTCTGTAGTATGCCGTCTTGTCTTCCATGCTGGCCTACGCATCGGTTTCGTCGTGTTTAAAGTGCACGAGATGTTGTGATTGCAATAGAAATTTGCGAATTTTCCTTACGATAGAAATCAGCTATAGAATGTAATTTTACACGTGGAATTGTTTCAAATATAGATGCATATATCAAGTTTATTGAATTCCGGAGTAGGCGTAATTTGGTGCCGAAACAGACTAAAGTTTGCACACAAAATTGCTATTGAAAAACGAGTAGAAAGGATTGCGGCTTACGTATTAGCTGTTTGGGCTGTGCGTTAATATGACAAGTCAAGTCAGTCTTATCTAATATGCATACAATATTTCTAATTAGGTGAATGTAACTTCGTAGATACATGCATAAACGTACACATGCCGTAAATTAATTAAACTGTTTCTACTGAGTGATTAAAGAGATTTTGGCCAGCACTTAAGGCCTCGCTCTTTAGTTTTGCAGTGGTTTCGAAAATATTTTTTTTAGCGCAAATGAATGCATATATCAAAAATTCATTCTTACAGTTTTAACACTTATATATCATCGTTTGTATCTGAATTTTTCTGTTGCAATACACAAAACGGATTTTTAGATTTTTGCCACTGAAATATCGCATATTTGGTTGTCAAAATAAGCCAAAATGAAGCAAAATATATTTTTTATAGCAAACGGTACATTATTTTTAAAAACCGCTCTTGCCAAATTGTGTATTGTATGACTATACACAGTGTCAAATTTTTTCAAAGCATTTGGTTAAAATATATTTGATATATTTGCAATTGTTTGAAATAAATGAAAGATCGTGGCTTTAAGACCATACATAATCCATCATTTATACTGATTTTACGAAGATTATTTTTTGATCCTAAACGAGAGAAGATATCGAAAAAAATGCTGGACAGTTTTGTTAACAATTTTAACTAATTTTTTCAAGACAAAATACACAGTGGTTTTAGCTTATTATGCAATTAAGGAAATAGTAATAAACTAGTTAGAAAAATATATATAATTAATTGTCTTGAAAATAATTAGACAACATGCTATAAGAAAAATTTTACTTGCCTGTCAGAGTTTTTTCTGTGTTTACTCGTCTATAGAAATAAAAAAATACTTATTGTGAAAGCAGTAGAAATTATAGATCATGTCTAGGGATAGGAAACTTTCGCGAATTCAATTACCTGCAGGCTAGAATCCATTGTACTTTGCATACTCAAGCCCCGTATATTCGGTCGTTGTCTACTGTTCCACTGAGTAGCAGCTAGTTGACGAATAGTCGAGGCTTGAGTATACATAGGATAGTTGATTCTAACATACAGATAATTGAAAAAAATAAATTTTCCTATTCCTATCATGAACTTCGCGGTGTTTTGCGCTGGTGAGGGGTGACATGATTTTGGTATGGAGCAGTACTGGAATGAAGGAACGGGGGGAAACGAGAGATCCCCGAGTAAACCTGCCGACCAGCGGCATCGTCCGACACGATTCCCACATGCGGAAATCCGGAGACCGACCCCGCCGAGAATCGAACCACTGATGAAAGAGAAACTGATAACAGAAGGCAGCGTCATTGAGTTGTATGACTACAGAAAATAATTAAGTGGAACATAATTTAACTGAACTTATTAACTGAATGTCATTGCGTCAAAAAATTATTTGGGCTGGACTTATCACCCAATATAATTAGTTCTTTTTTTTATCTAATCGTACATTAGGTCATTATGTCACGGGGGCAGTAACGTTTTATTACTGGCATGTTCTCGTAGTGCATCAGCGCATCGCAGAGTACAGTAGCCTAGGAAAAATACAGCTAGAGGCGGTTACGTCACGAGGTTAGCCTGGGTAGGGCAAAATTCCAGCTTGAGATTTTCAAACAGTAATCAGATTTGAGTTCTTAAGAGGGCGTGGTACATAATTCAACGGTAAAAGCATTAATCTATAACTGTAGGTTTCTTGAAGCCAATTTGCGAAAGCTAATCAATAGCAATCCTAGACAATAGTTTAATCCAACGTTTTAAACAAAATTGTTTCCAGTGTTACAAACTTCTGAGGCATAATCTCTGACGCGGGAACCTCGTGCATTCAAATCCGGCGCAGATCACGCGTAACGAATTAGTAATTATGGATAAACATTTAGTCATAAAGATGGCAAATACCATTATCTAGGATTGTTATTGAGCATTTGATCCATATTGGCTTCGAAAAAAGCGTTAGAAATCAGTTGATGTTTTCAGCGTTAATTTATTTACCACGCACTCTTAAGCGTCCAAGAAGTCACAAGAGCATGAATCTGTAACAGGCTTTTAGACATTAACCTGGTCATCAAGCAGACTTGGTCACGTGACAGAACAAACCTACCTTACCCCAGCAGGTTACTTAATATACGCAACCGAGCGAGGTGGTGCAACGGTAACATGATGGACTCGCATTTGGGAGAACCCGGGTTCAATTTCATGCTCCGGCCATCCTGATTTCGGTTTACCATGGTTTCCGAGATCGCTCTAGGCGAAGGCTGGGATGGTTTCTTAACAAAGGCTGTTTCCGATTCATATATCAGCTCTTGTCCTTTGTGTGCAGTTGTGTTTAACCGTCTCTAATGACCTCGCTGTCGACGTGATGATAGGTTGTCAAATTGCTTGTCAATATTTGTGAAACATATCCTCACATCTGAGGGCCGCGGTGACCGAGGGGTTAGACCTTTCACCTCCCACCTAGACGATCCGGGTTCGAATCACGGTGGGGTTGACCCCCGGATTTTCGCATGTGAGAATCGTGCCGGACGATGCCGCTGGTCGGCGGGTTTTCTCGGGGATCTGCAGTTTTCCCCGCCCTTTCATTCCGGCGTTGCTCCTTGCTCACATCATATCACCCCTCACTAGCGCTGAAGACCTTGCTGTTAAGCGCTGACCAAAATCTCTTCACATCACATTCATCACATCTATAAGGAACAAAAAATATTATGTGGACGTAAACAAAACACGCCGTCTCTGCAGTACAGTTCGCAGGCATGACATACGTTTCGTAGCATGTGCCCTACTGTCTTCACAGTTATTCCTACAGTTTATTGGTTAGTGACACAGCGGAGTAGTGTACAATGTACAGCACTGCTGTAATGACATTCCACACCAATATGATCCAACCCGTGCTATAGATCGTTCGGGATAAAGTGAACACTAAAGATTTAACTTTTGAAAAAATCACTAGCCGTTCTTACATATAATTTAACATCAACAATATTTACCTTACTGTTTGTATGGTTGGCAGCGAATTGCAGTAAGTATTTCCGTGTATTTTCCTATTTAAATACAACAATACTGAAACATAATAAAATCATACCATATTTGTGTTTTATATAATTAATAAATTTTGTTTTTATCCAACTATATAGGTTCCTACCCACTGCACAATTTATCTTAAACGTGCAAGCATTAAGTGACATGTCCAGAGGGGCAAGACATTTCCCATCGTTAAGACGTTACGAGCGGAAAGGTACGGTTGGATGCAAATAGAAATTTAGCAGGGCATTTTTGAGTGCTCACTTTATCGTTAACCACCTATATCAGCTATCACTTTATCGTTAACCACCTATATCAGCTGTGGGCCTGTAATTTGACAATATCCTAGCACCTTAGAGTCAGCAGAAGGCTGATGTTACTTAGCTGTTCTTCCGACTGCACTTGTCCAGGAGCTGAGGAAAGGAAAGGCGGCGTGGCGGTCGTAAGAAAGCGAGGTGCGGGCAAAAGCGGCCCAAGACGCCAGCGCGTGTCATGCACACGCTAAGTGGCTACAAGAAGAGCTAACCTACATGAGTGACAGTTACTGGCGCCGCGAAGCTGTTGCTTTGAACTATCCGACATGCCTTCTCCTCTAACACATGTTGCTGAGGCACTACCAAGATATTAGACTAGCCTTCCTGCTGGTTTATACTGTACAACATGCGTTATGCCGGGTTTTGTGTAACTTAGTACATTTTGGCGGCTATTTTAACATTCGTCTGTTTAATATATCGATGGCTTAAAGCACAAATATTGTATGTCCATTTTTAGAAACTATAAAAGAATATTTCATATTTTCTCACTACTACCAGTTACAAATCATACTATATGTATTATTTTATTTCATGGTTTCATATATTATATAATATACATTATGAACAAGTAATCTACTAGAAAGTTAAATCTTTATTGTAATAAATATTAATTTGACGATTGGCCTGGACATACAATAAGTGTTATTTAAGCCATCGATATGCCACACTGCAGTGCAAAATTTACATCAACATAAGGTGAAATTTACGTATCCGGTTCATTTTAGAACTCAAAAATTTTACTGGCATTGCACCAAACAGGAGGGCAAAAAAAAATTTACCAACTTACCTAAACAAAATTATAAATTTTCTTTCTGCGCTAACTTTCAAATTAATAATTTAACCACGAAAAAACGTGACTGTTGGTTATTGTAATGTATAAGCACTAGTCAGTAAAAATGTATTTAAATACCAAAACAGTTGAATAAATCTGCACGGTACAATAATTTTCTTATTTAGGGTAAACTAATTACACGTTGTGATAAGTATATTATTTATTTTCTTTTAGACCCTCGGCATTTGTCTTTTTGAGAATTTTTTTATACTATTTTCACTATGTGTTTCCTTTTGCTATTAATAACACATCGCTGCCAAATACGAAAAAAAAAACTTTGGTTGCTTTCTCAGTGTCTAATAGTCCTATTCTTTGTTATGTATTTACTAATCCAAATGATATCACATATACACATTTAAGAAGCTTATGCTGTAAGTTAAGTAACTGTTCAACAGGAAGATAAACTTTTGTCTTGGAATTTCTCAATCGAATTTTTCTAACACTTACAATTTGTAACTTATGATGTCACGTCATTATCTAAAAGCAACTCTTTTAAAAAGTGAACTTTTCGATTGAAACTTAATAATTAGGGCTAACAGAAGAAAAAATGGTTGAATATAACCGATGTTGTTCAATCACGTGTCATGTTATTTCCTTCCTATATATTTTCTCTTTTGTGTCTAACTGATAACAAAAAATCTGTATTGTATCATCTGTTTTTGAATTTTTGTAATATACCTTCATCCTTTTTAACGTCCACGTTGATTTGAAGTCTGTTCAGGAATCTGGAAAGTAAACCTATAATTCTTTCGGAACACCGCGTTGCGGTCAATGTTGCGCGGTCATCTATAATTTACAGTATTTTTCCCGCTACAAGAATTCTTGAGGGCGTGTAAATATGTTTGACGTTTCAAGCTCTAATTCTGTTCTACTACACCTTTTCACGTTGTTACATAATTAATGTTATAAATGTTGATGTGCCTCCAGAAATCCTTGCAGTGGAGAAAATACTGTGAAATAAGACAGGCCCGTGCACAGGATTTCAAAATGGGAGGGATTTTTCCAGTGACGAGAAAATTTTATACCATCTCTTTTCTCACTAGCGAAAGTGATTGTTAAGCCTTATACAAATATTTAGCATCAAATCTTTCAATAGTCGCGAATTTCATTTTACATTGTTTAAAGTACTAATTAATTTTTTTAAATTTTTAAATATACTCTGTGGGAGGGGTTTAACCCCCCCCCCCCCAAAACCCTCCCCTTGCGCACGGCCGTGAATTAACATGACACTGCACCATCAAGTTTAAACCGAAATTATAATTTTCGTAGCGCGAATTGAACCCGGGTGCTCCAGAATGCGAGTTCATCAGTATTGGTGAATAATTTGTCAAAAGTGTTTGATCAGCACATGTGGCTATGTTGTGAGTAGTTAGTGCCGGAGGGCGAGGAATAAACTCGGCCGTAGTTCTCGGGGGTCGTCAGTCAGGTGGCATGACGGGGGGTCAAGGCAGCCGGAATGTAAGCGCGGCGGATATTAGCCCCGGTCCTACCGCCGGTCCGGCACAAGAGGTAATTAAAACACGGGGGACCTCGCGTCTCGTAAATATGCGGCGCGGCGCCGGTACGCTGCGCACTGGACGAGCGACACTCTTGCCTGTGTGCCGTAAACTGTGGCGTTTTATACGCCTTCCCCTGTGGCACCAGAGCGGCATATGTCGCCCCCCTCAAGATCTGTTGCGCCCCAACTCTAAGGCCGGGCTTATAAACTACGCAAGGACGGAAGAACGCAAGACGCAAACAATTGAACATACGATATCGGTGTATACCCGTTTATAAAATACGCAAGAAACGCAAGTACGCAAGAGTTCATCAACTTTCAACTTCTTGCGTTTCACCGCCTTCTATGTCAACAGTTTGTTTGGTGACTGAAAACATTTGAAACTAGTCTCTAGAAGGCTGTGATTCCGCCATTTTGTTACATTTTTTCTTTGGGTTTGTTAAGAATGCGTCTTAAAATACACGGTGCTAGTATTTATTTGGTTTCTATTTAAAAATACCGTAACAACAGAATATCTAGAAAACAAAGATGAGTGACAAAACACATTCGTAAAGGAAAAATATAAAGCTAAATTTTCTGTTGCCTCTCCGAAATTTTGAATGTTTGTGTTGGTTACTTCGTGTCGCTTGCGATGTTTATAAACGACTGAATTATCTGTTGCGTTGCGTTTCTAGCCTTCTTGCTTTGTTGCGTAGTTTATAAACCCGACCTAAGCCCTCTGGCACAATTGGCGGTTGTTGTCATTGTTAAGGCCGTAAGTACACACACAATGCCTAAAACCGTTAACAGTTTTAATACCATTCTCTGTTCCAATAACGCTTTTCTCAATGGTAAACGAAAATGGGTATGAAATCTGCTACGTTTTGGGCATCGCGTACTTGGAGCCTAATGGTTGGTTTGCGAAGCGTGGGTTGGCGCAACGGACGGTTGTATATCACATAATTATATGTTATAGGTAGCTGAAATAATTGAAGTTGATACTACTTTTCGGAACCGAATTTCAGTGTTATGATATGTGATTAAAGAATTTTGAAATAAAATTATACTTGATAATGTTTTACGTTAACATTAAAAATACCTTATCCGTGTGATCATTGAACAAGTCTTGCAATGGGCTCGTTTTATAAATACAACAGTTTTTTTTACAAATGTCATTGCGGGCGAATGTTGCCGTGTTGCAGAAACATCCACAGTATAACAAGAAACAAAGGAAGAAAAGCCAGTAAGCTGTAGTCAACAGACATAAAACATACATATACTTCCTGAAAGGAATGTAGTCATATCCCAGAAGACGACACAAGGACAAATAAACAGTTTAAAAATCAACACAAAGTTTATTCCTAAGTGGAGTATAGTTAACTGTAGAAAGACGACACAAAAAAAAGACAGGCGAAAAAATAATTAAAACCAACAAAATTGGGGTGTGTGAAAAAGGCACCAAATTGATGAACGACGACGACAACACAAATAACGAGAGACACGAATGGATGTGAACACAGACAAGACAACACAGGCGAAAACAGACGAAGTAGTAGTAGACTTCTCAAGACAACAGATGCGACGTTTCGGGAACTGGTATCTGTTCCCGTCTTCAGGCACATGTATACAGACTGAGGAACTTCAACAGACAGCCATAGTCAGGAATTATATGTAAGTTTTATGTCTGTTGACTATAGCTTTCTGGCTTTACTTCATTTTGTTATTTGTTTTATTGTGGGGTTTTCTGCAATACGCAACGTTCACCCTCATTGGCGTATGTAAAAAAAAAACACTGTTGTGTTTATAATACCTTATCCGTATACTGCAATCTGATTAGTCGGATGTACTTAATAGTTCAATATTTATCACTTTACACAACACCAACAACCACCACCAGAAATGAGGGTTGAAATCCTTTCATCACCAACAACAATTAATTGTGCCAGATGCCTAAGGGTGGGTGGGTTCTTCGCTTCTGAGGCTTTGAAGACAGGGTAAAAAATTTTGAAAGAAATATTTTAAAATTAAAAACAAAACGATTTTCTTAGGCTATGCAAAGTGCTTCGTTTATACCATGTTTTCTTGTTTAAACCCGTTAACAATGTTCTGGTAGAAAATTATTCGGCTTGTCTTTAATCACCATGTCTGTCTTACAAACTGCAGAGCTATTTACCAACTTACCTAAACAAAATTATAAATTTTCTTTCTGTGCTAACTTTCTAATTAATAATTTAACCACAAAAAAAAAGGCTGTTGGTTATTGTAATGTATAAGCACTTGTCAGTAAAAATGTATTTAAATACCAAAACAGTTGAATAAATCTGCACGGTACAATAATTTTCTTATTTAGGGTAAACTAATTACACGTTGTGATAAGTATGTTATTTATTTTCTTTTAGACCCTCGGCATTTGTCTTTTTGAGAATTTTTTTATACTATTTTCTCTGTGTGTTTCCTTTTGTTATTAATAACACATCACTGCCAAATACGAAAAAAAAAAAAAAACTTTGGTTGCTTTCTCAGTGTCTAATAGTCCTATTCCTCGTTATGTATTTACTAATCCAGATTATATCACATATGTGCTGTAAGTTAAGTAACTGTTCAACAGGAAGAAAAACTTTTGTCTTGGAATTTCTCAATCGAATTTTTCTGACACTTACAATTTGTAACTTATGATGTCACGTCATTATCTAAAAAAACTCTTTTAAAAAGTGAACTTTTCGATTGAAACTTAATAATTAGGGCTAACAGAAGAAAAAATGGTTGAATATAACCGATGTTGTTCAATCACGTGTCATGTTATTTCCTTCCTATATATTTTCTCTTTTGTGTCTAACTGATAACAAAAAAATCTGTATTGTATCATCTGTATTTGAATTTTTGTAATATACATTCATCCTTTTTAACGTCCACGTTGATTTGAAGTTCATGTAGCGTAGTGGTAGTCGTAGTCAAAGGATTGAGCCCTGTACGTTCCGTTTCGTAGTCAAAATAGGAACTTGATTTTGCAGTGTTTTACTAATACTTTAACGACGTTCTTCAAAAACGTGTAGGAGAATTGCCCATCCTTTAAGATACGTTTCAAGGAAATTGACTATAATATTCTAAAGTACTTAATTTGGGAAGACGAACATGCGGCTATTAGATTTTCAAGTAGTTGTTTAAGGACTTTGTTATTTGTTACATGTATTGTCAAATTTTGAACACTTCACGGGTTTTATAACAAATTTAATACCCGACTTTATTAATAAAGTCAGTTACTTATGCAAGATTTTCCGTACTGGAAATAAATATTTTCAGAATGTTTTTCTTAATTAAAAATAATTTTTTTGAACAAAACAATTACATACATTGTTTTAAAAAATTGTTTACATGGAAGGGAAGAAACTTCTTGTTTAAACCATTGTCTAGTTAAAAAAAAAACACATGGTTTTAATAACTATGTTTTAACAAGATAACCACATCTTGGCAAAGTTCGAAAACCGTCGCGTCAATCTAGAACAGCTAAAATCTAAAGGAGATGATTATGACAATTTAAAAATAAAATTAACCATTCCCACTTACCTTCCTGGCGGTATAGATTGGTTGTTGTGCCGACTAGATATTGCAGTATGGGATAAAATTGGGTTTTGTGTGTTGCTGTGGAATGAGTAGACTCATGTAGACGGCTGTACAGGAAGACTTTCTGACAAGGAGCCAGCTCTTGTGGTCGCTTAGCGGCCGGCAAAATTAACACCTGCACCGTCGTCACTGGCCGAGTCTAAGCTCTATGGCCAGGCCTGTATATGAGGTGTCTGCGCTGCGGGTACAAATATACCCACCCGGCCTTGTATGCTGCCAGGGTCCAGGTTGGAAGAAGTGCGTCTAGCGTCTGGTCTCTGTTGATTATGATGATGCCGAGCTGTTGTTCTACACTTATGAAGTTATGAATTACAGCATCTAGTGAGTGAGAGATTTTGGTCAGCGTGTAACGTCGAGGTCTTCACTGGCGAGGGGTGATATGATGTATGGAGCAGCGCCGGCATGAGGTGGCGGGGGAAACGGGAGATCCCCGAGAAAACCCGGCACGATTCCCACATGTGAAAATCCGGGGACCGACCCCGCCTGGAATCGAACCCAAATCGCTTTGGTGGGAGACGAATGGTCTGACCATTCGGCCACCGCGGCCACTATAGCATCTAGGGTCACTGTTTATTGGTGAAGTGAATTTTGCACCCACTTGTTTCATGTGCACGTCTGCAGCCCTGCTTCATAGTTATAGGTGGAGTGCCTCTGTGCAAAGGTGTTACTCAGAATAAAGGTACTTCGACACTACCCGCGTCTGTGATTTGCAGAGTTAAATACAACCAATCACTGCAAGGCCACAAAAAAGAACTGCAGATGTGCACATAAGACATTGCAACAAGTTTGTGAAAAATTATTTTCATTGAAAATAGGTGACTCTACCAGAACGATCTCGTACTACAGGGCATACCGTTTTACGAATACCTCCATTCCTCTTCTCCTCCTCAGTTACGTTAGTCTAAGTTAGTTTGATGTACCAACTAATGCTGTGCGCTGAGTTGAAGGACGATTTTCTTATATTTGGAAGCTACAATAACTCTTTTAGGGTCGAAACTATAGACCTCTTTCGAATGACAACCAACTGCTCACCAATGCTTTCTCTATGGGGATAGCAGTTGGTTGTCATGCGAAAGCCGTTAATAGATACCGCCCTTAATTTGGCGTAGCAACTTCTTGCGCTCTGTAATACGAGCCTTCTTTTTTTTTTTTAGGCATAAGCTTTAAAGTTTGTAATTTTATGCCTATCACACGTGAGAGTGTCTCTAACGCCATTTCTCATTCCTTCCGCGTTTCCGCCTACGTGAGACAGTGGTTATGTCTTCAGTCACTTCGATATCATCAAGACGTCAAACGTTAGTCCCAGTTAAATTTTATCACTAAACATACTGTATGTAGAACGGTGTCTGTAAATATTTTATCGTAGTTAAACTTCTGTTATTTTATTTCGGTTTGCAACTCTTCAATACCTGCAGGGTTGAGTAGCTATTCAGCTTGCTTGCTGCTCTTTTGCTTTATTATTTTAATAATTTAATCGATTTTATTCTTCGACTCATATCTTGTCCAAGGCAATTCTCCTGATTCGTATTCCGGAGGTCATTCTTTCGATCCCAGCCAGTTGGTCGACAGCCTGCTTTCTCCGAGTTTCATTACCACATTGTCCTTCATTTAGTTAACCCGTTTGCTAACTCACGTAAACTTATAAGATTTGACTATGCACATATCAGGTATTTGTTTAGATATTGATCATGCGTAGAGATTCAATTTTTAGTGTGCGAGTTTGTTTTTAGCTAGCTTGTTTTCATAATAGCTGGGTTTTTAAAACACTCATAGAGGCAATTGCTGTGAGTTTAGATATTCCACATTCCTCTTTTATTTTATTTGCGATGAACGAATTATTATAAAACATTCTTTCAGAGTGAAGTCAACTTACTTAGTGTGTTCATCATTAATTGACGATGAAGACGATACATTGGGCAGAAGAAGAGTGTAGTCGAGTCAATAACAGGACTCGGACGCTCAAACCAGCGTTTCGGGTCGTGTTTATAGAGTGCACTTTCTTTATGAACGTGATCAGCTGCTCAGGTAGCGGTCACGGAGTTAAGTGCTGTAGCTGATCCATGGGAAGGAGGGAGGCGGGGACACAGATAGTCCTCCTTCACGAACAGTTATTTGTAGAGGAAGGGCGGGTCCCCCATAGTTGGAGGTGGCTGCTAGGGAGGAGTGGTGAAGGGGGGGGGGACGAGCCCCCGTGTGGACAAAACAAGCGACTCGTTTGTAATAACAATTAAAACAAGGAGCGGGCACAGGAAAGCGCGCGCTCTCCCATTACTGCCCGCGGCGGGGGATTCCTTCTAATCCTCCCAGGGATGCTGCGGACGTGCCGCGCAACAGCGGTCCAAGTCGCACGTTTCCTCGCTGGCAGGTGTCGCCCACCTTGCAAGGCTATTGGTTTACTTGAATATCAAAGTAGTATAAGGCATTGTCTAAAAAATTCTTTTTTTTTTTTTTCACGCAATGTATCACAGTAGAACCACTTTCTGAAACTTCAAACTTCTAAAGGGACCTGGGGGAAATGTAAAACGCAAAGAGGGATATTTCTACTGTAAGGGCAGTAAATGGGACCACAAAAGGTAGGTGTAAAATGCGAGAAAGAGTATAAACGGGGAGTGCAAGAAAGGGGATTCTGCTGTAATTCTCTTCGATTCTGAATATGAATAACAAATGTCACTAAATGAATAGAAGTAAAAAGCCACACAAGAGATATTTCACTATACCAACCACAGATACTATGGTTTTGGCTTTTAAAGGTAAACGCCCTGTTATAACATAAATATAATTAATTAGGGACTGGCTGTATATATGAACAAGTTAGTATTTTTAATTATTTAGGTTGTCCAATTTCGTGTAACGAGGATAGAGACTTAGACCATAAGGAAATCAATTTTAATATATTATTTGGCATCGTCAGTAAACTGCTTGAAATAAATCTAAACTAGGATACAAGCCGTGTTAAGATTTTATAAAGTAGGCCTGCTAGTTGTCTATCTCGTCGGTTTCAGTGAATCCATATTTAGAAGTGCCGTCCATGTTGTCATTATTATTAGTATTATTAACATTACAATCTTCAACAGAAGAAAGGGTTTCTATACATATTCGACGTTTGTAGTTAAGTGACTCGTTGGCTCTTGTGTTCCTGAGTACCGGGTGTGAATTAGTGGTGTTTGACGTTTGTTCATTTACACTTAAAAAGTTATTACACATAGCGCACCTTCATTTTCACACTATGTGAGAACTAACTTACAGCAGTGTTATTTCAACCGCCATGTTTGCCAGCAGATTTCACACGCTAATAATGCGGAGGCATTTAGCGACTTCCCTGTTGGGAGCTCAGACCGGTTTGAAGCTTTCTGTAGCTTAATTAAGTTTCCGCATGTGTGTGTTCACTACGAATTAGCGCAGACGTAAAGCGTACAGGTAATTACTACCTTGACACAGCCTGACCCGCAGGCTCGTTACGTCCCGCAAATTTGCAGTCACATGCACACAAGAAGTAGTTTTGGCGTCTACGTGGTAAAAGTGTTGTTGCTGGGTTTGCGCAAATACTCAGTGCAACTATTTATCACTTGGCACCCCCTGCACCTAGCAAGTAGCCTAAGTGTGATCATGCATGGTCATATCCGGGCCTTGAGCGTCACGCTAATGCGTTGCAGCGAGTTACGGCTACTCTTTATTTGACGAAACTATTTAACACAAAATATATTAAAAATATTAATTATTTGAATTTAAAAAAATGTTGAAACTGGAAATAAAATTTTTTAAAAATTCAATAATTTTTTTAAAAATACAAATAATTTTTATTCTTTAATTTTATGAGCATGTCATTGTAGCCTGCAATGTCTTTATCCACTGTGATTTTTTTTTTAGTTTGGTATATCAGTTGGTTTTAGTGTAGTCGTTAAAACGGAAACATGCAAAATATGACTTTAAGAAGCCATTACGCGAAAACTATGAGAGATAGAAAAATTTCATAAGAGCCAAATTTAGTCACATTTTGTGTCTAAAATAAGAAAATAAATATCTGGTACAAATAACAAAAATGGTGATGAAAATTGCGGTAGACCGCATGATTTTATCGCACTTGAACACTCTTAGCCCTATACAGCTGGCGCATGAACATATTTAAAACTATGCTTCTATATTTTTCTTTTCTAGATATCGTGCTTAGATACATAGTTTCGGTGTACCTCAAAATAGCTAAAAACGGCTTTCTCAGGCTGCTGTCACGTAAAAAGTGCCGGCTGTAATCGTAAAAGAAAAGTAGAGAAGCACGTGCTGGACTTTACTATGCACTATACGTAAATAAAACAAGTATAGTCACCGCTTAAATTCCCATTGGAAGAAGCCCCGCGTATAAAGGCGACATGGTTGTTGACGCAGAAGCCAGCCTAAGTCTTATTGTCAGCCTCTTTTCATACCTCATTCGCGGCTTCTAGCGCCTGCTCTAAGCCTACCTAACGCTGCCTACTATATGCTTCAAGAGAAATGATTTTGGTCAGCGCTTAACATCGAGGTCTTTAACGCTGGTGAGGTTTGATACGATGTGAGTATGGAGCAGCACCGGAATGAATAGGCGGGAGAAACGGGAGATACCCCGAGAAAACCCGCTGACCAGCGGCATCGTCTGGCACGATTCCCACATGCGGGGACCGACCCCACCGGGAATCGAACCCGGATCGCCTTGGTGAGAGGCGAGAGGTCTGACCCCTCGACCACCGTGGCCCCCTAATTAATTTTAACATATACGCTGACTATGAATTTCACTTAAATGTGCGAAACTAATGGTGAGAAAATAAAAACTGTCAAAAATCCTATGCGGATGTTTGTTTTATTTTCCTTTTTTTTTTTTTTTTTTTTTTTTTTTAATAATTCACGTGAAGATTTGGTAGATGAGATGTGCAATGCGGAAACGTGTGCTACACACAT
>PNEQ01045891.1:63818-85184 GCA_003012365.1 Medauroidea extradentata
AAAAAAAAAAAAAAAAAAAAAAAAAAAAAAAAAAAAAAAAAAAAAAAAAAAAAAAAAAAAAAAAAAAAAAAAAAAAAAAAAAAAAAAAAAAAAAAAAAAAAAAAAAAAAAAAAAAAAAAAAAAAAACCGGTAGTTCATAGGCGTATGCCGTTCCCTGAGAGATGATCTGAAATAAGACTCTACAATGGAGCAGAGACTGAGTGCAAGGGCTGAGAAAACAAGAGCAACCCGAGAAAACCCGCCGGCGAAAGATACGGGACAAACCTCGCGGAGAATCGGAACCCTGATCGCCCCACATTTACACCACCGACTCGTCTTTTCAGAAAAACTTAAGCATAATTTCAGTCTAAACAAGAAGTTACCAGCATAACTGATAAGTCTACTTTCCTCGATATGGGTGCAAATTAACCCTGAAAGTTAAAATCGTGTCTGTAATCTAGGAATATTAAATTATAATATTGATTTAGACGCACAATGCTCGATATATACTAAAGATAAGTCAGCTTGCTAAGTAATATGCGAGTACCAAGTTTAGTAAATTGGGGAAAAATTTTTCTGATGTGTATTTCTATCATAAAGATAAATAAAAATAGTCGCTGTTTTTTAAACATTACAGATGAATGAGCGAAATATACAAAAGTCAAGTCAGGTTTGTGTGCCGCATATGTGTACTAAGTTCGATGAAGTTTTGGAATAATATTTCCTAAGATATGTGATACTATGCTAAAAATATTAAAATTATCGCCATTTTGAAAATATATACACAGTATGAACGAAATACACAATATTCAAGCGGAGTTAGGCTAAAAATGTATGTTTGCAAGCTTTCTTTGGTTGAAACTACAGTTGCGTGTTACATCATTCTTTTAACTCAATCTACAGATGTACAAAATAGCCATAGTTACTAAGTATTTTTCCAACTAAATTTTGTTTTGGATGACAGTTTAGTTGGTAAAATGGCTGAAAATCTGGTGCTTTTAAATTTTTGCTTCGATTTGTATGTTTGAAATATAAGGCGATTTTTAAATTTTGGGTAAGTCCGCTAAATCGCTGTAGTTAATAAAAAAAACTGACTTATTTTATGATAAATACATCAGCCAAATATAATTAGACTTGCTTATAGCATTGTTAACGCCGTTGTTTGGAAATCTGTTGCACTGTTGGTAATGATGAAAAGGCCTGTCGTACTTGCCTGTTGTCAGCGAAATTATTGTTCAGGTACCATATTTCTGGTACAGTCGCGGCCTTTATCTTGCGGATTCGTGATAAGCTTATGTGGCATTGTACTTGTGTGCCTTGCCGCCGTTAGGTGTGACCCTGACGCCGAAAAATATCACTTGGAGATAATATGCTATCTTGGGTTAGTCGGCGTGACTGGTCTTCTCGACGTGCCTCGGTCCATGTACTGTGGTTCAATAACGTTGAGGTTTCTGCACGTACCGTCTCTTACTTATATAGCAATATTTTATTCGTATAAATAGTGGCTTCGCGCATTAAATTGTTTCCTTTAGCCATATAGTGCCGCGGTGGCCGAATTGTCAGACCAGTTGTCTCTCACCAAGGTGATCCGGGTTCGATTCTCGGTGGTGTCGGACCCCGGATTTTCGCATGTAGGAATCGTGCCGGACGATTCCGTTGGTCGGCGGGCTTTCTCGTGGATTTCCCGTTTCCCTCACCTTTTCATTCCGGAGCCGCTCCATTCTCAACTCTTGTCACCCCTCGCCAGCGCTGAAGACATCGATGTTAAGCGCTGACCAAAACCTCTCTCTCACTCATTCTCACTTTAGCCATATAAAAAATTGTCTTGCTAACTTAAGGCCTTGTTACGGAGTTTTGCAGTGATTTCGATAATATTTTTTTTATTGCTACCTTATGCTCATATCAAAATTTCGCTGCACAGTTTTGACACTTATATGTTATAATTTGTAGCTGAATTTTTTTGTAGAATTATACTGAACGGTTTTTTTAGATTTCATTACCCAAAGTACCACGTTTTTCGTCGTGAAAATAAGCAAAAATAAAGAAAGTTACTTTTTTTTTTGCAGGCGAATGGTACATTATTTAAAAAAACGCGTCCACAGTATTGTGCATCGTGTGATTGCACATTGACTCAAATTTTTTCAAAACTTTTGGTTAAAAAATATTTGAGTTATTGGCACCAGTCTGAAAAAAAACTCGGGAACAAGTCCTTAACGAGTATACCTTAACAGGATGATTACGGACGGAGTGTGTTAATTTTTCGTGGTGATATATTATGAAATCGTAAGTCAAAAAAGTGTTAAAAATTTCCGCAAAGTTAATATTTATAGTGCAGTAGTGCTACGCTTAAAATTGACTTCAAAATTGTATATATTTTTTTTTTTAATAAACAATAATAACAACTCCTTTCACTGTTTTGACGCTATCCAGCTGGTTTTTTGTTTCACAGGAAGTGGTATTGCATTTCATTTTTAAATAAATTACGTTTTATAGTACATTTTCATGGCAACATTACTGCCACTGTAATACATTTTAAGTCAAAATTTAAAATACAATTTCGACTTACTCGCTTCCCAGAGTTATTATACCCCGTCCTTATCCTGTGTAAATGACAGTGTGATGCTATTACAAACATGTGTTATATTACTACTAGAGTTCTGGTAAAGAAAAAGAGTTTTTAGTGTTCTTTTCGAATAAATAACAAATATGTAATTTCATTAAACGTTTATTTATGCAGTAAGTACCACTTACCAGAGACAGAAGAAGAATACAGAAGTAGGTACAGGAGAAGGGTATTTCGTACTTTCATTGCCGTGAAGAAAGACGTTTCTCATGATCAAAATTTTTACTTTGATATCATGAACGTTGAAGGTAGTTGTACTTTACTGTCTCTAGTGTTTCGTTTTGCCCAACAAGATTTAACGGCTACTAATATGTCAGTAGCACAGTGCGTAAATTTAAGGGCGTGTTTCGAAATTGTTTCCCGCGTATTTGTTAAACTAAATTAAACATTTCCCACTGGTGAAAGTGATGCGGCGGACTGGTTAAAACATCGCAGCGTATCACAGCTGGCCCGCGGACGATACTTTGGAGACCCCTGCTCTAGAAGCTCGGTAGATGTGATATACGTAATCCTTCCGCCGAACACCACCAGGGTTAGCGAAGCCAATGTCGATGTAGATATACAGACTGTTCACGGTAAAGTGAGCACGGCTTAACGTTTTATTTCAGCTGTTATGCATTCATCTTTACTATTTTCAATATGAAAACTATCACGAAAATAAAAACCGGTGTAAACTATTCACCACTATGAAAACTAATCGACTTTTGTCTCAATAAAACTAAGTTTTTTTGGGTCTTACAAATCTTGAAAAGTGCTCGTTTTAAAATGAACAGCTTATAGAATCACAAACTGTTGAGGGAAACCGATAGATCGGCGACGAGGGTATCAGCTCGCCGTGAAGAGAGAATAAGTTTTTGGTTATTTTAAGTAACCTGTTGGGTTCAGGCAAGTGTTTTCTGTAATGTAGCCGGTCTGCATGACCACCAAGCACGTAAATGTTTGAAAGCCTGCTAGCAGTTTGGAATATTTCGTCCTATTGGCTGCTCAAAAGACTTTTTTCTCGGACTAGAGATTGAAAGCTGAGATTTTGGCCTACCCAGGCTAACCTCGTGACTTATGTAACCGTGTAAGTATGTGCTATGTAAATTGTGGATATGCGTCATTGCAATGCTATGTCATCTAAGAAAACTATGTTCTTCTGTGTTTTTATCGTTGTTTCTTCTAGTCTTGTTTCTGTGATGTCGATGTTGGATACTTCTGTTTTTTTTTTTTGTAACGTTGTATTAGGCTCAGTTATTTTCTGTGCTGTCTTAATTTTTGGGGCCTGAAATTTTTCAGTTTTCTTTGTTAGTTTTCTTCTGTCGGTCGTTTGTTTTGAACGTCTACGTTTCGATTCTTTTTTTTTTATTTTCCGCATTTGACACAATTTCTTTTGTAATTATTTTATGTTATATTATTTTCTATATTTGTTGACTACAATCAAATCGGCCTATTTTCCTTTGTTATTATCCTTGGTTCACTTCTGGTTTTCTGAGACAACGTAGCACTACAATGGCGTATATCCAGAATATTTAACATGACCATTTAACCCTCTCCCCCATTGCACAAATCCTTCAAAGTCATTATAAAGTCTGTCCCATAAATGAATGCATGCACATTTCTGACAGCTGGTTATGTCACTTCAGAAACTAAATTCAACGTGTTACAGTCATGAAGCAATGTATTATATTACTGTATAACCGAATGAACATCAGAGGATTTTGGTAGCAAAGAACATCCTGGAAACCAAATGGTAATGTGTAGTGGACACCACACTGAAATTATTTTTTTTACCTTAAAATTTTCAAGACATTTATTTGTAGTTTTACAAATTTTATAAATGTACGAAATTTCTTTGTAAAATTATTTGTTTGTAAAGTTATTATTTTCCTTAAAAAATACCGTAAGGAAAATTTGTAACCTACCAAAATCATAGGTTTGTCGGAAATTATAGTTGTAAACAAATCACATCCTCTGGAAGAAATTGTTTCTGGAATTAAAGTAAATATTCATATTCATTGCGTTCTTCAGAGTTAACAATGTTATATCGTTGAATTTCTCAAAAATTTCATGTAAGTCAGTTTGGTCTAGAGGTAAGTTGCGCGGTATCTAAGTGCAAGAAAGCCGATTCCGGTTCAAATAATTGTGTGCCTGCAAAGATTTTTCTTAAAATAGTTACATGTAAAACGTTTTTAAAACGTTATTTAACAGATAACTTCAGTGTCACGAGAAGAATAAATTAGATACGAACATTTTAATTTTTTTTTGTTATTGCAAGTTTAAATACAAGTATCTACATTGTAATTTTACAAACAAATACGTTATATATTTTACAAGAATAACTAATGTAGGTTTACAGGGAATTTTTTTGGCAACTGTATTTCCAAGGATTTTCTTTTTTCCTTGTAAAAGTGCAATTAATTTGCATAGTGTAAGAAGCCGTGTCAGCAGAGATGTCAGAAAAGTGAACTTGGTCCCGGGCTAAGTATGTGCCGTCAGAAGTCGGCGGATGGCGGAAGTCGCGTGCAGTCGTGACGTCATGTCGCGGCGACGACCCAGTTAGAGGCCACGCGTCTGTTATCAGCGCCGACGTCGTCGCAGGTGTTCGCACGCACGCATGCGCGCCTCGTCACACTACAGTGTTGCCAATCGACGTGTGATTACTAGACGCACGATTATTTCGCGAGTTGATTTTAGGTCAGGTTGAACGTCAATAACGTATACTTCACTCCCCCTTCTGTGATTCGACGAGAGCGATTTTAAAACCCACTTGACGACTGCAAGCCAGTTATAAATAAGGAAACATGTCGTGGGGATATCACGTGCTACACGTTTGTACTGTTAGAAGCCAATGGATATTCAGCTTCAGCCGGTACACGTACAGAACTGAGCAGTCTAGGCTGTTGCCAGATGAATATGCGACTCGTGCCTCCATAGTGATTACACATGAAACTGAAAAGTAGGCATGTGATTTACTAATCCTCGCCTGTTTCTGCTTTTTCTGTGGGGATTAATATTTTTTAAGAATAAATCAGATCTAATATCACAAAACTATCTGGCAGTTTTGTTTTAAATGAAAATATACGGTTTCGACTAATAAGTCAATTAACAAAAATATCGTTGATTACTTAACTAGCAAAAAATAAATAATGGAGTGTCATGCTCAGTTAGAATATTCTTTGAATAGAATAATGTTTTAGAATTAAATGTGCCTTTTTTTTTATTTAGATACTCATTTCTGGCTAGTTATGCGCCAAGCCTAAAGGTCGTGTCGGACTTTATGATCAATGTGAGAAGAATTTTTAAAAATTACCAAGTGTATTACTTTCTTTGTAATGCTGTATGTCCTAAAAACTTTTTAGGAAACATGCGTGCTGGAGAAGTTGTAATACACTCGCCTTGCATTCGGAAAGATCCGGGTTCGATCCCCGTCTTCAGCCGTCCTGATTTCGGGTTTCAAGGATTTTCTGAAAAAACTCCAAGCGAATCCTGGGATAATTCCTCGAATAGGCCCTGGCCGATTCCTTTCCCCCTTCCCGCGTGTTCCTCTACCTCTACCTTGAGCTGTTCGAGCGCACGTGAAAGCAAAATAAATAAAACAAATTGGTTACATAGAGCGTGTATTTTGAACTTCGGAGTCGCTTCATAATTGCACGTGACTCTGGCAACATAGGCGCAGCGCAACTCTATTTTTGTGGGTGGGGGTCGGGGTTTACATTATCTTACATATTACTGTAAACCTGAAGAAAAAAAATGCAGGGCCTATAAGCAAATTCACGAACGTCTACATCAAGGAGTTTCGTAGTGTAAAATTTTCGTTTTATGCGTAAGACTATGTTTTATTATTTTGAAATTGGGGCCACATTACCCACCTCCCCTTTCCCGTACACCCTCTCAAGACTACACCTATATCTGGCAACATAGGCACAGACTCCTCGCACGGTACGGTACCAACACAGCGTCGTCGATCATGTATGCAAATGGAAGAACGTCCCATCACCATTTTACTTGCCGTAATGTATTGACATTTAAAATATAACGTTTATGTTATACTTTCCGTTTCTTGGCTTGAGTGACCGCCGAATGACATTTTTAAATTACCTCTTGGAAGTATTACAAGCCAAACAAATTAATTTATTAAGAAGACTTACTATATTTAAACTACCGACCAAGTCATATTCTGCGCCCTATGTAGCCAAGTAGCCAACTGTAAAAAAATTAAAATATAATGAAATTTGTATCTACAGTAATATCAATCGAATATGGCCACGGACATTTCAATTTGAACCATACCGTCTTGTACTGTAATGTGTTGCAGTTCTGTATATTCTTTTATGTTCGGTGTTTCTAGGCGTAGTTGTCAACTGGCCTATAAACAGTGTTGCAGAAACTTCTCAAATTTGACTACCTCCCAACAGCATCCAATGCATACACTGACCGTGTTCCAATTGCCACTTCTAGTATACTAATTTGGTTATTTATTATACTAAAACTGTAATGTATTTTATAACTTAGTATTTAATAAATGAAGGAACGCACTCAATACGAAATACTTGACAGTATCACTACCTAATTCATGATTTTATTTAACTGCGGGATAAGCTGCAAAGGTGCGGTTTTAATATAAAGGAATACGTCAATTTATTTATTTGATTGTATCTATGCAGAATGTTTGTAATCCCCTTTTTTAGAATAGTTTTCTTATCGCGTTCTGATATGTTTTTTTGTGTGAATTGTGTTTCCTATGTATTTATTGTTTTTAATATATCATACCGGAATAACAAAATTTCAGTAGTATAATAATTACAGGAATCGAGTCAAACTCCTATCTTTAGACGTCATTTTATTGCATTCAACACTGTTTCTGTTTTGTTTAAAACATACGCGTTTTTAATGGCGTAATAAATCGACGTGTAAGTACTGCATCATAACTCAAGTTACTGTATTATCTGACCCAGTCAATTCGATTGAATAAGGTTTAGAGTGACGTGTGACTGGCGGGAACGGTGTGATATGTATAGTTATACATTGTTAGCTGGTTAAATAATTGTTGGAATCATTTGGCAAATACCCATAATCGCTCTTGAAATCCTGTCCTCTAAAACGATTAGATATCGTTTCATTTGTTTAGGATCGTTGACCTTTCGTATCTCCCCCCCCCCCTCCTTACCCGCTTTATCTAACCGACTGCCAGTACATGCGACTATCATTCTATTGCATTCCGTGCTACAATTTTATTAGTCGCTGTTTTATGAATTGGGGACTGGAAATGTTCGTATGAACGACTCGTGAATGAGTGAGTGAGAGAATTTGGTCAGTGCTGGTGAGGGGTGACATGAGGCGGTATGGAGCAGCGCCGAAATGAAAGGGCGGAGGAAACTGGAGATCCCCGAAAAAACTCACCGACCAACGGCATCGTCCGGCACGATTCCCACATGCAAAAATCTGGATCGCCTTTAGTGAGAGGCGTTTGGTTAGACCATTCGGCCACCGCAGCCCCAAGAACGACTTGTGTTTGGTATTTAGAATAAGGCTACTATTTGGTGTACGAGAATGATGTTTTAATTTTTGCGTAAACTTTAATGTAATCTATCAAAGAATTCACGCAGTAGTTTAAAAATAGCACAAATATGTGTACAGTAACTTTTACATACTGTAAACTTTAAGAAGTGGTTTTGGCTTGTGAAAAACAAAAGAAAATTCCACAGTTTCAGCAACATGTAAGCTATACTTTTCAGTGCACATCTTCCCCCAAGACGAATTTTATTCGCTCTTTTGGCTATGCATAAAACAATTGGTCGTTGACTGAATTGCACATAATTCGAACTTGAAACTTTTATTTTTAAGCTTTTTACTGTCCCGACGTTCTCCGTAGTGCATAAATTATACTTCCATGGAACATCTTTGAAGCCTAGTCTTTTCGCAGCATGAGCGTTTGTTTGGGTTGTACCTCGCACGATTTTGCATTTTGCGCAGAAAGGCCAAAGGCGACGAAACCTACTGATTACACTCGGCTGTGGACCGTATGGTTACAAACTTGGTCCTCAAATTATTAGTCACACCGGAGGTTGCTATCAACCTTGCTGGTTGGGCCACAATTCCACAAGTATGACGCCTTAGCGACCAAGGTCACCACATACTACTTTTGGCAGTGAATTCGCAAATGTTCCTTTCCTTGTAGAGATACTACTATTGGAACTTTAAGGGCACCGCCTACCCGCGCGTGAGAGGCTCAAAAGCGACGGAGCAGTAAGGTCGACCTTGAAGCGCGCATCAAATGCCACATCGCCTCAACGAGCCAAGCGCTGAACTAGCGTGCAAGGTTCCCGCTGAACGGTTTTTACTATGGGACACTAAGCGGTGACCATATAATTCTATTGGTGGAAAGTCTGCAACCAAGTTCAGTGCAGATCGCACTATATGTTTCACATAGCCCACACCCCGTTAGTACATTTTGAAGTACGGAAGTTAGAAAAGGCAGTTTTTAGCTATGTTGGAGGGCTTAGAAACTGTTTTTTTATAAGCGTGGCGTCGTAACAATGAGGTTCCGACCTCTTCTGAAGTTTGTTTTCTTTTCGTACGTTGGCACAATGGGCACACATTGAATATTTTTGTAGAAAAAAAACCTGTTTACAAAGACACTGGGACGCATTTGAAGCGTGGGGTAGGCGGCCGCCTTAAGATCCCCACTCTTTTTACCCACCATATTTTTAAAATAAAACTATAATTGTTTTCTGTTGATTCAGTTACTATTTTCCAGTCTGATTTGATAACTATATGGCCGCTTATGTAATGTTAAATATCATCTTTTGAACAGACACAAACGGACCAGTGATACGAGTCCAGAATTTTTCACATTGCGTGTCGTGTAATTAACTATCCAAATGAAGTCATCATGGTGAATATAAATGCCATTTGGTCGGTTAACTATCAAACCAGTCCTGATTACGGTAACTTAAGCCACGGCGACTAATGGTATTGGGATAATTTGGCAATGAAATAGATAACTAGAGCCAAATACTTTTATTAAAAAATATGGCTCTGATTCAAATTAATGATTGCATTTTTCTTCACTAAACGACATACAAACCAACAAACATTTTTAGAAGAACACAGTCTTCCCGCACGGCCAAAGTTACCCCTAATGCGCAGGAACGTGCCAACTATTCTGTGACTGAAGAAGTGAATTACTATGTGACTTCACACTTTGGGTGTGATCATCTACATTATTCGGTACTATACGGATAAACTAACGTCATTCTGAAATTATGTAAATGTGGGAAAATGTGGAAAAAGGAAGTGAGTGGGGAGATAGGTACTGTTACCCTCTCCCATCCCCGCTCCTGAAAGTGTTTGATGTGGCTAACCGGGTTTTACACAGAGAAAAAGGTTTGGTTGATTCAACAGTATATATGTTTGTATATGGCCAAACAAGTATGTATTTGATCCAACAAAAGTTTTGTTGGCTGAACAACATATGAAACGCGCCAAGTATTGGCTTTGTTGTCCTAACAAAATGTTTATTTAACTGGACTAAACCATTATTTTTGGGATAACTGTACACCTGCAAGGCAACCAAATATTTGGTTGGTTTAACTGTTACACGCTTGTTTGGCCATATACAAATATATATATATATATATATATATATATATATATATATATATATATATATATATATATATACATACACACACACACACGGTTGAATCAACCAAACCTTTTTCTCTGTCCAGGAGCAACGGTATTCATACAACGGGCATTCCTCGGCCGAGATAGAGTTGCAAGCGGCCTCGACGCGGCCAGGGATTACAACTCTGCTGTAAAGATGTGTCGTAAGTCCTTGTTGCGAGATTGGCATAAGAAGGGGTAGGAGCTTTGTGGCTACAATCCTTCATCACCGCGGACCCGCCAAATTCGATGGCGCTGGCTCGTAAATCCGCGCCAAGACCCCTCGTGTCCTAGAGAACGAAGCTAAACGTCGCATCTGGTTGTAGTCGAACGAAGCCTGCAGCTTTTCATCTGATTTTTTCTTTGTTGACTGGTCTGCGTTTACATCCATTCTTGTCTCTTGTAGCTTGTGTTGTCATCGTTCTCTTCGTCATTTTTGTCGCCGATTTTTCAGACACCTTATTTTGTTGTTTTATTTTATTTTTCGTATTTTTTTTCGTGTCGTCTTTCTGGATACGATTATGTTCCTTTCCGGAATTGTACGTGTATGTTCGTGTACGATGGCTAATATTGGCTTTTATTATTTGCTTTTGGTTTTATTTTAGGGTTTTTTCTGCAAACTCTGCTACATTCGCTTGACGATCATGCACCCTTTGGTCGTTTACGAAAAGTCCGGCTAGAGTAAAATACAACCCCGATTCGTTTAAAAGGTGAAGTTTTCTTACGTCCAATTAGTGAACCGAGCGAATTTCTTTTATGAGTTCCAATACAATTAAGCTAACCACGTGATTTGAACTTCCTGGCCGTGTGAGCGTGAAAATTAATCTTACTCTAGCAGGTTACTTTCCCGGCAGGGTAGGTCCCCGAATTTTCACACGTGGGAATCGTGGCGGACGATGCCGCTGGTCGGCGGGTTTTCTCGGGGATCTGCCGTTTCTCCCGCCCTATCATTCCGGCGCTGATCCATACTCACCTCATGTCACCCCTCACCAGTGCTGAAGACCTCGATGTTAAGAGCTGACCAAATTACCTCACTCACTCTCACTCCACCAGGTTACTATTCGCATATATAATTAATCAGACATCAAGTTTTTTGTATTGCCTTGTACCTTTCAATAATGGTTTGTATTCATTGCAAAGTTTTGACTTCACATGGTTTCGTACCCGCGACCGTTGTAGTCGCTGGAGAACTGGCGAAGCCACACCGATTTAGTCCAGCCAAACTTCTCCTCTGCAATAGTATGTAGCTTTATGGAAATGCTTATGTGAGTACATTAGCGAACTATGTAAATTTGCAAACACAAAAATTTTGTAGTTTTACATACGTGTATGTGTAAGTATGGAGAAAAAAATACAATACATGTAATTCTACACTTACGTTATGCCAGTAATCAAAAAACGAGTACAAATATCTGATCGAAACCGACTAATGTATAGATACATTTACTGGAGGGTTGGTGCTAAATTACAATTTTAAGAGTAAGTGTAAAAATACACCGACAAAAAGCAATATTAATATTCATGTCGTTTTTTATCGACGTGCTGTCGTTGTACTAACACGCTGCTATCATTTTTTGCAAACGTGTTTTTCAGTGCAACTTTACAACGAACAATAAATTTAAGTTTACTCACGTAAAAATATCATTACCAAAAATTAATTAAATACGGGCCTACGATTTAATGTTTGGTTCATGTAGTAAAAATTAGCATATATATATATATATATATATATATATATATATATATAATGTCAAATGTTACGAATTCTAACATATTCAGTGTGGATGCTCCAAATTAATAACTTTTTTCTAACTAAGAGTATTTGTTGTACATTCTGCACAGTGTGCTAATATGTTACTAGTTTATATCCAGCATGCTTAATTAAATCTACCGTGTATTCCTGGGTGAATTTCATGGCAAGAAACCTACTGTTTAGTAAGTCGGTTATGGTCTACTGGTTACAGTTTTCGGATTGCTTCTACAAAGGTTCCGGGTTTCGAATCCACGCAAAGTCAAAATTTTGCAATGAATGCAAACCATTATTAAAAGACACAAGGCAATACAAAAACATATATATATATATATATATATATATATATATAATGTCGCTTATGTAAAATTCTATGATTCTGAAAAATGAAAGCATCTTACAAAACCCAAATCTTGTTTATATAACATACAATAAAATTAGGAAAACATACATTTTTTAAATAATGAAGTGTACGTTGCAAAGTTCGAAAATTCAACTTCACTTTCACCCTTTAAGTATGTGTTATTTAACACAACCACCGTATAAAAATACACCTACTGTTACATGGTTACTTTACATACATGTGTTGTATTTTTACCGAGACATAATTTTAAAAACACAAAAACAGTTTTTTCGTGTAAAATTACACCAATAGTAGTAGAGGCACTGCCGCCACATGCATGTGTGTAAATTTACAATATTTTTACAGTGTATGCAAAAGTTACACGTCTAAGGTAATGTGCAGAACCTTAATAAACTCGGCAAGAAAACCTTTACAGAAGAAAATACAGACAGAAACATTGCCAGTGTACTGTAAATAAGCATATAAAAATTTCGGAATCGAAGCGTGTTTTCCGTAACAGACCCGAAAAAAGATAACCAAATATAAGAAAAGGAAAATTGATAACTTCAATGTAACAGACGAACATAGGTTACATAACAGCATTCAGATAGAGGCGCATTAGCAAAATGGGTAAGGGGAATCAAAGGCATTTGACCGCCCCCCTTTTTTTTGGCGAATCGTTGAAGCAAAGACAATTATTATCGCCATGTTTGTATTTTTATTTGTACCAGATTTTTTTTCTTATTTTAGACACAAAATACGACTAAGTTAAAGTTTGCTAATATGAAATTTTTTTATCTCTCATAGTTTTCGTGTCATGGCTTGTTAAAGTCAAAATTTGCATGTCTCCTTTTTAAAGGTACACTGAAACCAATAGATACACCAAACTAAAAAAAATCCCAGTGGATAAATACATCGCAGGCTACAATTTCACGTAAATAAAACAAAGAATAAAAACTTTTTGTCTTTAAATATAAGTGCTAAAATTAAAAAAAAAATTAAAAACTCAATTTTTTTAATACAAAAATATTTTATTTTGTGGTTTAACATGGCTAAACTTGTAGCCTACAACATCGTTATTCACTGTGAAATTTTTCACTTTGGTAAGTGAGTTGGTTTTAGTGTCGTCCTTAAAACGGAAACATGCAAATTTTGGCGTTAACAAGCCATTACGCAAAAATTATGCGAGATAAAAAAATTAAGAGCAAAATTTAGTAAAATTTTTTGTCTAAAACAAGGAAAAAAGTATCTGGTACAAATATAAAAATAAACACATGGTGATGAAAATTGCTGTATACCACGCCCTTAAACTGTCAACCTGTCTACACAAAACAATTTACATGTCCTTTATTTATGTAATATAATTTAAAGTCAATTTTATAAACGCAAAACTTTATTATCGAAGACAGAGACTGTTGAACCCCCTTACAGATGAAAATTAGAACAGCATTTACTACGTTTGCAGCCCCCCTTTTTTTATTTGAGTTGTACCCCTGTATTCAGTAGAACGGTATCTGAAGATGCAAAAACCATAATAAAGCCTGCAAATATATATAATCGCCACTCTGAGCTAAACTTAAACTGATATTGCGTCTGTCAGCTACATACACTTCACATGTAATCCTAGTATGAATTATTCATTACATCGTCTATCTTTCAGTTTTCCTATGATTAACGTTCTGTTGTTCACATACTATGTTAGACAGCTGTATCTGCTACTTAAGAGTGCGTGGTAGATAAAAACAAACGCTGAAAACATTTATTTCTACGACTTTATCGAAGCCAATATGGATAAAATACTCAATGACAATCCTAGATAATAGTATTTGCCAACTTTATGAGTAAATATTTATCCAAAATTACTAATTCGCTATGCGTGATCTCTTGCGCCGCAGTTAAATACACGAGGTTCCGGCGTTAGAGATTGTGCCTCAGAAGTTCCTAACACTGGAAACAATTTTATTTAAAACGTTGGCTACAACTATTGTCTAGGATTGCTATTGTTTAATTTTCGCAAATTGGCTTCAAAAAAACCTACTATTATAGATTAATGCTTTTAGCATAGAATTATGTACCACGCCCTCTTAAGTCACGTTAAAATAGCACAATACGTTCGGCGTAAGAACGGTGTCTATTAAACGTGATAAAATGACATTCAGAGACGGTAAATATCAAGAATCACTACTCATCGTGTACCGTCCAAACTATTGATTTTAGAGGTATTCTTTATTAATGAAAAATCATTCTACATATGTTAGAAGTAGCCGTACGTAAAGAAAATTGTAGTTTGCCAACTTCGAAAATTTCCGTTTTTTGTTAGGTAATGTCCAAAATGTTTCCGCCTGCTGGCCGCGTGTGGTACGGTGTCGCCGCTATCGCAAGACATTGAAACAACTTGCAGTGGCATCGTAGATCACTCACCTGACTCACATTTTCAATGATGACTACGTCTCTTTATTGGTGGAAAGTGCTGGAAAGTTTTAAGCAAAGTCCAGTTTATAATTTCTAGAGCGGTTTCACACGAGTCCCGTGAGTAGTTTCTCGCATATTACAGGTTGGAAAAACTGCTTTTAGCTATTTCGAGGGACTCCGAAATGATTTTTCTAATCGACGTGATGTTTTGAAACTACCTTTCCGTCATCGTTTGAAGTGTGTTTTCCTTTCGTACATCAACACAATGGGCACGCGTGGAAGAGTTTTGTTAAAAAAAATATTTACGAACACATTGTTACGTATTTTTAAGGGGCCTCCTTAGATAGTCTGTGTTTGTGTGTGAGAGGCCGGAGCTGTAAGAATGCCACTGACCAACAAACGTAGTGCAAGCTACTCAGCTGACGTGGAGTGATTTACTATTATCCTTTTCCCTGACACTTAAAGCAGTGACCATTATATTTTATTCGTTGGCAGCATTGTTCCAAGCCTAACGCTTGTTTCTATGAACCTAGTTGTGTTTTTCGAATCCGGTTGTTATTTTTCCATATACGGCCGTCTGGAAAACCCATTTATGGCTATTTTTAGGGGTCCGAAAATGGCGTTTCTAATAAACGTGTCGAATTTTTAAAACTGTAGCGACGTAGTTTGTAGTGTGTGTTCTTTTCGTAGATGTACAAATATATTTTGCGTTAAATAATTCCGTCAAAAAGGGAGTAGCCGTAACTCACTGCAACACATTACAAGCACAGGCAGGGAGGCCTCTTAAGAGGGCGAGGTACATAATTCTACGCTAAGAGCATTAATGTATAACTGTAGGTTTCTTAAAGCCAATTTTCGAAAATTGAACAATAGCAATCCTAGACAATAGTTTTAGCCAACGTTTTAAACAAAATTGTTTCCAGTGTTACGAACTTCTGAGGCACAATCTCTGACGCCGGAACCTCGTGCTTTTAACTGCGGCGCAAGAGATCACCCGTAACAAATTAGTAATTTTGGATAAATA
Organism: Medauroidea extradentata; assembly: GCA_003012365.1. Lineage (NCBI taxonomy): Eukaryota > Metazoa > Arthropoda > Insecta > Phasmatodea > Phasmatidae > Medauroidea > Medauroidea extradentata. Next base: position 79,600 of record PNEQ01045891.1, read on the forward strand.
TTCACTAATAAAGTTGGCAAATAATATTATCTAGGATTGTCATTGAGTATTTTATCCACATTGGCTTCTAAAAAAGCGTAGAAATCAATTAATGTTTTCAGCGTTTATTTATGCACCCTTAAGTAGATATGTGACAGATGGGACATGAAATTGCCGATGTCTCGCAGCCCCACGGCGGCGCCAGCGAGGCCTCACTGTGGAAGGCGACGGACTTCAATCATTGTCCGGCGCGACCTTCAGCAGCGCAGCATCGCGATACGCCCAGATCTCCCCCGCGGGTCAATGTCAGGGGCACTCCCGCGCCAGACGTCGTCCTAACCACGTAATGGAGTCGGTTTATCTAGGCCTCTCCCATGACTAATTATCCAATTGTTCGCTACGGTTAGGTGGTCCTCTCCTCCTTGTGTCTTACGCCGCGTCCCCATACTCCTCCCTCGCTACAAGCGTCCGCCGGCAAGCAGCCTCACAAGGGTCATAGTCCCTTGCCTCTTTCATTACAAGCCCTAATAATGAATTTAAAGAAGCCCTTATTACAATTGTATTTCTTTCATTGTTGTCTAATGCTGTCTACCCAGCGTATTACGGACAGGCAAATAATCATACATCAACTCCTTAATTTAGAATGTTCCGTTGTTGATCATGATGGTTTAATTAAAAAGAGTCTTTTATATAGAAAAAATAATATTAGTATTTATTATATTTTCTCTAAAACGGATATGTGGACTGGAACATAAGTTTTTTTGTTACAGAGAATTGACAAAATTTATATCACTGTTTGTACGTTTTAGAACCTTTAACTAAAGGTCAAACGTTATCAACTTTAAACATATCTCGTCAGAAAACGAAATGAAGGTAAAGTCGAGGCTGGACATTAACTATAGTTTACTTAAATGAAGTAATGGTGTCGACACTGTGAATGTTGCGTATTCGGAACAAAACGTTTACAACCTGCATCATCGCCTCATGTGCAAGCCCCTTAATATTTGTCTTCCCGCCGAATATATTTCCCGCAGAACTATCGTATTTTATTTTAGTTTGTCAAAGTTAATTATTCGCTTTGAAAATGTAAGATGTTATATTTTGTGAGGAGGGTGTTGTTATTTCTACCCTATAACTTCCACTGTGTACAGCGAGTTCGTGTACTTATATATTGTTTTTAATGTGACTGTCCAACTGACGTTTTTAATGTGACTGTCCAACTGAGAATTTATGGCATCTAATTAGTTTATTGTTTTAATTTTGAGTTTGAAAACCACGCAGTATTGTCTAGTTCTATCTGGGAAGTATATGATTTTGCAATTTTGTTAAAATCTTAGTTGGTGTGAGTAACATCATCGAATCAAAGTAAGTGAACAAGAATCCAGAGAAGAATTTTTTGTGTTCTAGATACGCAGCAATATCGCCAGAGAACTACATTATTGCTTCAATGTGCAAGGCTCTGCTCTTTTAGAAAAGGGAACTTAACCATTGGATAAGGGCATAATTTTCTTAGGTAGGTCTATGTTCTTGAAACCGCTCCGGTATAAACTTGCAATGAACTGCGTGTTTTATACAGTAACATTTTATTTCCATAACAGAAACAACGCAAACTAAGCTCGTCTAACTTATTCGTAAATCTTCCTTCAGTTGTATTCATTTTAATCCTAGACAAATAAAAATTTTAATTTAAATTTTTGTGGGCACAGTCTTTATCGTTTCACTCAGTTCATTTTGAAACGTTTAACACGGAGAAAAAAAAAAGCTCAAGCCTGTTGCGTTAATTATTCTGACACGCATTACTAATGCATTTGACTGAACAACAGCTATGAATGTACTTTTTTGTGGTTGCTGCTGATCAGCGAACCCTACTCGCTGTCTCACGTCTTCTCACGTGACTTTACACCCCACACAGCCTGAGAATTCTTTCCCTGCGTTGAGCCGATACAAAAAAAAACACACTCCATAAAAATGTCAAGAGGTGTCAGGCGCCTATGCGGCTGGTACGCGCAAAATCTGTAAATCAGAACGCGTGACGTAACTTTTTGCAGGTGTTTTGGCATCCTCCGTCGACTAGTGGCGTTTTGAACTTCCCCGACGTTAAGGGGAGATTTCACGCAAAAATTGTAATATGTTAATAATTTTTATAGTTGTGCGGGATTTGGTTTGTTTTGTAGACATATGTCGTGACTGATATTCCCAGAAATGAAAATTTTCTAGCATTCATAGTTTTTGTATAGGCCTAATGGCAAATAAAAGCCAACATTTGCGTAAAACGGTTTTATACAAGAAACGAAAACCAATTAACTTACAGAAACTAAATAATTCCCACTGAAGAACAGTATCGCGCGTTAATACAACTTAACATGTATAAAAACATTGCATTGAAATATTTTGTATTTTTTAAAAAATACACAATGTTGACCATTTTATTTATTTCAAATTCAACATTTTTTTTAACGCAAACAATATTCAATGCGGTTTTTTATATATGCCACGACGTAGCCCGCGCCACTGTTCTTCAGTGGGAATTTTTTCATTTCTCTATGTCAGTTGTTTTTCGTTTCTTGTATAAAACAGTTTTGTGCAAATTTTGGCTTTGGCATGCCAATATACAACAACTATGAATGCTAGAAAATATTCATTACTGTGAAATATAGTAACTATGTATGCCTATAAAACAAACAAAGTCTCGTACAAATATAAAAATTATTAAAACAATTAAAATATTGCAAGTAAGTAAGAAAAAATTGTATAGCAAACCACTATTGATTAAAATGGATACAATGAATTCTCGCCTGTTTGCGTGCGGAAAGAGTGAATGTTGTTAATAGCTCGTTTTGCGAATGCAGAATTCCGTGGCTGGTTTTTTGTACCATTTTACGACGTGAAATATACTTGCAATGGTAAATATTATTTGTAAATTTACTATACCGATGCACAGTAGTTTAAGGGGATTGGTACATGGGAAACCGAAATATTGTTACACGGCACACAGTGCCTTTTAGAATTACCATTGTGGTTACCTGCACAAAATAACTAAGTATACTGAGAACAAAGTTGGTAGTTGCAACTGCGTTTATGAGGAGTTTGTGAAGACTTAAGACGTTCATGCACACTGTTCGTGAGCACGTGTATTTTATGTGATATCATTACCAACAAGGAAGAGGAAGAAAATAATGCTTACATTAATTACTTGAAGTACTTATATTACTGATTTTACCAATCACTAGTTGCCTAGAGTGAAATAATATTTTGTATTTAGATGAAAATTTGACGCTGTATCATAAAACACGTGACCGAGCGAGGTGGCGCAACGGTAACAAGCTGGACTCACATTCGGGATGACCCGGGTTCGATCCCCCCAGCTTCGGCCATCCTGATTTTGGTTTTCCATGGTTTCACGAAATCGTTTCAGGCGAATGCTGGGATTGTTCCTTAAGGGCGCGGCTACCGCAATTTTCATCATCATTATTTTATTTTTTATTTGTACCACATAATTATTTTCTTGTTTAAGACACAAAATGTGACTAAATTTGGCTCTTATGAAATTTCTTTTATCTCTCATAGATTTAGCGTAATGGCTTGTTAAAGTCATATTTTGTGTGTTTCCGCTTTAACGACCACACTAAAACCAACCGATATACCAGACTGAAAAAAATCACAGTGGATAAAGACCTTGCAGGCTACAATGACATGCTCATAAAATAAAAAAATAAAAATTATTTGAATTAAAAAAAATGCTAAAACCAAAAAATAAAAATTTTAAAAATTCAATAAATTTTTTAAAAATACAAATAATTTTTATTTTTTTTAATTTTATGAGCATGTCATTGTAGCTTGCAATGTCTTTATCCACTGTGATTTTTTTCAGTTTGGTATATCAGTTGGTTTTAGTGTGGTCGTTAAAACGGAAACATGCAAAATATGACTTTTAACAAGCCATTACGCGAAAACTATGAGAAATAAAAAATTTTTCATAAGAGCCAAATTTAGTCACATTTTGTGTCTAAAATAAGAAAGAAATATGCGGTACAAATAAAAAATATAATAATGATGATGAAAATTGCTGTAGCCGCGCCCTTAACAAAGGCAATGGCTGACGCATATCCCAGCTCCTGTCATTGTATAAAGTTGTGTGATCGTCTCTAATGACCTCGCTGTCGACGAGACGTAAAACACACTTACCTTACCATAAAATACGTGCTCACGAACGTGCGATCTGAAAGTGTTCATGAACTTCTCAAGTCCTCGCGAACTCCTCATAAACGCATTGGCAACCACCAACTTTATTATCTGTTGTCAGGACACGTAGACTAACTTTATATATGTAACCACAGCATCTACTCTAAAAGGCACCATGTGCAATTTAACAATTTTTCTGTTTTCCATGCACCAACCCCGTCAAAGAGCTATGCCTACCTCGTACTGTAGCCTTGGCGGAAGCAACGATTGGCAATTACATGTTAAATTATATTGTGTGTACATTCAGTTTATGCTGAACCTACGTAATGGCGCCAATTAATATTTTGTTTATCTATGTGCAACGTTACGGAGGTAGTTTCTTTAAATCGTGATGTTAGTAAAATTTGTCAATAACATAAATGCTGTGTTAATTATTTAAAAAGAAAGCTAGATAGGTAATAAAGAATGCCATAGAAGTAATTAAAAAATAATACTAGTTTATATAGGCTACCTTTACTATTTTGATCTGTGTAATCGTAATTGGAGATGAACTAATTATTCACTTTTTTCAGTCTCACGTTTGTAAATATAGATAACGGCCAATCAATAAGTTTACAAAAATACGTTAAGCAATGTTTTATCCCACTACTGGCTCTGGATTTCAAAGTTAAGTCATAATAGGTCATTAGTTACAAGTAAGCAGACATAAAATCAAAAATTATAGGGAGCTACCTCCATAAGTACACTGTTAAAAACAATTTTCATTGTTTTACGGAGTAGTGCTGGTAAAAAATTCCTCAGGAGTGTCCGTCAATTTACGGAAGGCAGCTAGTTCCACTTATGAAACTGGCATTTTTATAGGATTTCTTTAGGATGCAGGCACAATAATGCGTACGGTTATTTTTTAGTTTCTTCTCGCAGTTTTACATATGTTTAATTAATGAAACGAAATTATGTATAACGAAAAAATTGTTTCCGTTAATTGAACAGACATTTCCGTGAAGTGTCCGTAAATTGACGGAAATTTTTTACAGTGTAGGCCCTACAAAACGTGTTCCAACAATCTTGATTGTTATTCATACGTTATACGTACTGCAATTTACTATATGTGGGCCGACTACGGATTGTAAATAAAATCGTGGACTAATTTTTTTAATACTAGACATATGAGTCTCGCCTGGTTCTTATACTCAAAACAAAACTGTTTTGCGCACAGTGGGGTGGTTAATCTATCCGCACTCCTGCAGCAAACCAATAATCTGATATGTATGCATGCATAACCATGTCGTGATGGGGGGATACGTTATTGTTTATGTTGTTAGTATTTGTATTGACTACAGCTGTGCTTCTGGGAGCACTTTTTCCATGTCTACTCCTTCCTTGTCGGTAGGGGTGCCCACAAGGGGAGATCCTTGCGCAAGTTG
>PNEQ01045891.1:85284-112280 GCA_003012365.1 Medauroidea extradentata
CGCATTGGGTCTTGGGGGGGGGGGGGGGGGCCCCACTGCTTGTCGGTACATTTCATTAGCATTTCCCGCCGTCTCGCACGAGCGTCGATCAAAGTCCGTGGGAGAGCGTGTGGAGGGAGAAATGCATATAATATACGCAGACTTGAACGTCTGGGTCGCGTTAACTTACTCGCTCCTCGGAAATGTTCGGGGGCATTCGTTCATCCTTGGCGGTTGAGCCAGACGTCTCCCCTCCTATCCCTGTCCCCGTGACAGTTAGTTTAGTCTGTGTCCGAATTCAAATATGTATACTTTTGCATATGTAGCCTTTTGTGCTTTACTTGTCCTTTCCTCAATACTTAACAAATTGGGACAAAAGCCTCTTCTTTTCTGTTGAGAAATTACACAGGTTTTTATGGCCCATATTGATCCAGTTGTTGAATGAAAGTAAACATTTTCGCGCCAATATTTGAATGTATGTTTGGCATCTGATGTAAAATTATACATATATAACTCTCGGAGGATAACCAACGGCACAATCCATAAATAAATAAGTGCAGTCTGACATATAAGGAAAACTGTGACGGGATATACTTACAAGCAAACAACGTAGCCATCCGATATAACAGTGCCAGTATACATAACCTACAAGCTGTAATTTTTAACTTTTCAAAATGGCGACCACACCAGAATCACGAGGACGCGAGAAGGACTCACTATTGTTTCCGTGTGCTTCCTTGTGCATTTGCATACTTCACTTCTAATTCGGACAGTCCGTGTGATGTCATTTCCGGGGATAAGTACGCTCAAGTAAGTACTTCAGGCGCATTCGGACATTGCCTTAGATAAGTTCAGGCAAGTATTCTACTACAGGCTAGAAAGAAAATATGTTTTCTTATGGAAGAGTTTGGCAAAGGGAAAAATTCTGCCGCTAGTTTCGCTGCTGTCGTTAACGAGTCTAATAAAAACGAGATCGAAGTAAAATTAAATTCGACTAGGCTTATCAAAGAATAAGTGATTTCATTTTATTTTAATGTGAAAAAACAAACCAAGTGTGATTTTAAATCATCAACTTAATGTAACTTAAAATTAACTAAAGCTCTGTGATTGGTCAGCTTACACCTCTTAGCGATACCGGCGCTCAAGTGGCGGAAATTTTTCCTGTGCCGTTCTTTTAACACTAATATTTCCAGCCTGCAGTACAAATAACCTTATTTAGGTTAGTTTCAAGTGTCAAAAAGTACTGTGTACTAAAACGAAGAACAGGTTTTTAGGTTAGAAAGCAATAATAAAAATTAATGTACGTGGCGCTGCCTTTACGCTCAATCGCCGAGGATGAACGAATGTTGCCGAATATTTCCGAGGAGCGAGAAAGTTAATACGACCCAGACGCTCGTAAAATTTTCGCGACGGTATCCGTCAGGAGGCGCGGACGTTTACGACGTTAAGACCTTCAAGGAGCGCGCGGCGGGGACAAGAGAGGAAAAAAATGTGGAAGACAATAGAAGGCGATCTCTCGAACGAGAAGCACCTGCATGGGCGTATGAAAGGAGCCGCCCTTCGCGACTGTAAATATGATCGCCCACGTCGAATACTTTCGCCCCGGGGATTTCTCTTCCCTTCCCACTCCACCACGGCGCGGCGCCCTTCGATAGGAACCGTACCTTTTTTTGTTGCTCCCTTTCTTTGCCTCCCGGTACTTCGTGTATTTTTTTCGCCGGCGCGCGTTTGACGTCGGGAGCCCGCCCAGTGCCATATATGCGGCACGCCTGTTCGAGCGTGCGCGAGTCCCGCTTGGCCGCCATTTTATTATTCATGAGTTTTCCACGTGGAGAGATAAAAAAAGGCGCCAGCTCTCACTTTCTGTGGACTTGATCTACTTCCACGAAGTGCCACGAGCGGGGTAGTTCCTCCCCTGTGTCAGCCCTCCGAGGTATCGTGGAGTGGTACTTCCGCCCGTCCTAGCATCTTCTCCTGGACCCACCATATCGCGAGCTATATCGCCAGTATATCCAAGATAGGCGTTGTTGTGTAAGTGCAACGTTACCCTTACAGTCCCTTATCTGTTGAAATATTAACTCAGGTGTTTATCCTCAAGGAATTTACTCCATAAAACAATATATTTTGTGGATGGATATCTGAAAATTTTGTTCTGTCAAATAGCTCATATTATTTTTAGGCTAATTAGGTTACGTCGCTATATAAAATTAGGTAGATTCCTGAATTTATTTATATTTGCTTACTTTTAACTAATTTTATGGTGTCTTTGAATTTTCCTTGCTTCTTTTCTAATTTTTATGACTTAATTTTGAAATTCAGAGCCAGCAGTGACGTAAAGTATTCTTAACATAATTTTCTAAGCTTAAGTGAGCTGGATATTATTTATATTTACGTGTGTGAACCTGAAATAAGTAAATAGTTTTATCTTAATTTATGAATACACAAATCAAAACAGGAAAGATACAAAACCAAATTTATACATTTTAGATTTTGTCATTACGTCCCCCGGATTTATGCTGTTGGGCATTAACAAACTGTCTAAATCTAAGAAAATTATATATGCATCCATGCCCATACTGGGATTCGAATCCAGGACCTCTCGCATTGTAGACCGACATGCTATCGACCACTTAAAATAACTTTTAAAACATTCTCTATTTCCTACCTAGGTTTCATTTTCAAATAATTAACATAGAATTTTTATTATTGAGAAACTAAATTAAAAACCTAATTTTAAAGAAACTTCCAACTTACGGCCTTGAGATAATTTTGCTTCAAGTATGTATACTTATTTCCATTCGACATTCAGCCCAGACGTTTACAATGGAAGTTATTACTGGTTTGCCTTTTGCTCTAATCAATTTCTGTCTGGGAATTCTCGCACAGACTGCAGGTCATCGAGTAGGGAATTTGCCATAGGCCTATAGTTATTTCACCCTAACGGTGCTTTTATTTAATATTGGAAGACGCTTGTCCAAACGATTAAGGCAACGATGTTTAGACAAATGACATGCAGCCGTTCATTATTTACGTTCGGTTTTTTTTTTATATCACTTCACTTTAGTCAGTTTCCATTGTTCTTTAATTCAGTATTTCCGAATTTAATTTGTAGCCCAGAAGTGGCGAAATGTCTTTCTGCTTAAAGACTTTGTATGTGCATTGTATTGTGTCAACTGAAAAAAATAATAAATTATATATATTTACTTTCATCTATCCTACTGCGATATGAACATTCTTATACCCTTCATCCTTTTTTGCCCGTATTGAATTTCATCGCAATTATTTGGAGACTAACAATTCAGTTTAGGGCTTACCACTCTATTTTCGACAAGAAAGTAGCAGATAAATGTCTAGTTCCGTGGCGCATACTGCAACAAGACATATTACTTCTTTAGCTCCAGTTCTGTAGCATGAACGTTGAACCTGCCACATTCGTATAAGGAAACAGACGTATTTAGGTTCCAGTTCAATGATATTTCTTCTTTTGAGGCAGCTGATGTACTCTACAGCAGAGACACGGCAGTGAGTGGGTTAGGGGCTAAATATCTCCCTAGACATACAACAAATTAAAAATTTGTTTAACAACTAAACGTGTTTTACTAGTAGAAAAGTCAATGTTTCGTTACGCCTTGTAATCCAAATTTTCCAGGTGGAGAAACTCCGGACTCCATCCCACTTTGGGGTCGCGGTGGCCGAATAGTCAGACCATTCGCCTCACACCAAGGGGATCCGGGTTCGATTCCCGGCGGGGTCGGTCCCAGGATTTTCTCATGTGGGAATCGTGCCGGATGATGCCACTGGTCGGCGGGTTTTCTCGGGGATCTCCCGTTTCCCCAGCTCTTTCATTCCGGTGCTGCTCCATACTCACCTCATGTCACCCTTCACCAGCGCTAAAGACCTCGATGTTAAGCTCTGTCCAAAAAATCTTTCACCTCCATCCTTCTTTAAAGGGGAGGTCGGTGTTCATTTGTACATTTATGATATTCTCTTACTAACACCCTTTTATTTTACACAAATCCTGGCTACGCCACTGCTCTCGACGTGAACTACGGGAAGCGATGGTGCAAGTTACTCAACGGTACTGTGGCTTACGAAATGTTTATGTGGTGTAGTGGGAAAAACTTTTGTTGCATGTGAATTTTTTTTTCAACTTCTGCATATTCATACAAGTAAGTCTGTCCCTACAATTGTTCCGAATTGAGCTGCTGTTTACGATTGCTTTTGTAACGGTTTCAAAAAACATTTAGGCCTACATTCAAAGATAATTATTTTTTCTTCAATCCGAAAAGTTAAATGATTACACCAGTCTCGCATAGCAGTAACCTTAATACACATCATTATTTTTTCATACAGTAAGATAAATTATTTTGAATATTTGCAAGTATTTACAATGGCTAGTAGTAAAACAGTGAATATAATATATTCACAACTTAAAAAATATCGGCCGAGTCTACCAGACAAAAATATTGCTTGAATAACGAACCTTTCGTATAGAAAAAAGTTTCTCTCCCAAGGAGTAATTGTAGGTAAAAGTAGGCAGTTGAAGAGTATGCCAAATACGCAGGCCGACTATAATTTTCGTCTCGATAAAAATGTATTTATTCATATTATTGAACAACTGATTGATTGTATTGTTTGTGCACAATAATAAGCGTACTGGTCTGTAGCAAATTATTAATGGATGGTTTATTTCTTGATTGCGAAAAACCATAATATATCAGCTTTGAATTGCATTTATCCAAATTTCAGATCTTCTTAATAGAAAAAAAAAACAATCACCAGGCTAGCTTATCATATCTCAATATGCCGCCCTAGGAGGCAAGTTGGCCACTTTGGAAAGTCTGCGAACTATCATCTCGTATCGATTTACTGCTTACGTGCGGTGTGTAAACTCGTCGTGTACACAGACCGTTCGTGAATTAAATACCCGAAATCCAACCAGAGTTTATTTGAGCCAGTGTTATGTTATAAACCACTTATACATGAATGTATTTAAAATATTGGGTAATTATAAGTAAGCCTTGTGAAGAAGAAGAGGAGTTGACAGAACTTAATTAGTATGTCAAAATTGCTACTCTATGGGGACATATTTGTGTGTAACCATAATATGTCAATACTTTCTACATACAATTTGCCCGCTAATTAACTTTACAAAGGTTGGGGAGCAAATCGTAAGACTTAAGCAATCTTCCTCAATTGTTTGTAGACTGATATGATTTCCCAATAATCTTTCCCTCGTCGACATTACTCCTTGACCACGCCAACAGGTATGGAGGGATTTCCGATTAGATGCATAGTTAAGATCGTGTATGCCGTACCTTTCTTCAAGATCTGGGTTAATCAAACGAGTATATAAACAAACTGTTGTTCACGATTTCAATTATCGGTAGGCCAGTCCATGGCCTTTTCTTATCGTAACTAACACAGAATGAACACTTATACCGATTACAATAATGAGCATGTTAAATTTGAACTGGCCGCGCTAGATTATCGGTAATTTTTATGAGCGCTGCCTCATTACAAATTACGATATTAATTCATAATTATAGGACACGCTTGCCACAAAACGTCGTTATCTCTTAGTGCAGAGAAAGTTTTTAACAGTGTATTATCTTTTATGGACGTAATTCAAAGCCTATTTACGCGCCCGATTTACGACTTGCCCTTAAATTTAAACAATGAGAGATTTCATGTTGGCTAGAGGTAACGTATGTAGGTTACACATTTATGGCGGCTTGAGGTTTGGTCTTTAAATATTTTTATTTCCTCCCTCCTAACTTACATTTCTATCACATACGCTTTCATATACAACCACTTGACAAGACATCTGCACGCAATCTGTTTATCTCTATGTGAAAATAGCTCCCCGTGTGACACATAAAATCGGTGGTGTGCTAAGGGTACCGTTGTTCATCTTATGTAACGCATTATCAGTGCTGTATTCTTCTTCGTTTTTTCTTTGTAGGTCTTTAAAAGTTGACCGTATAATTTCATTTGTGGGAAGCACAGAATAAAATCCAACTCAAGTTTATATCCTTCTGATTTACAAAGTCTGTTCGTATTTTCTCATAAACTTCAGTCTGAAAAAGTTGATTTTAGACAATTTGAGGAACACGAAAATCATGCTTAATAAGCGCAATGAATTTTTTAAACTTATTTAGCGACGTGGTTCGACTATGTGTTTTCATCATATTAGCTGCACAAACGTGACGTGATTTAAGTAGTTTTCGTAAAAAAAATAATCATACCTCGCTACCGCACATTGCAAACACAGGTAGGGAAACCGATTAGCCGAGCAGTTCGCGAGCTGTTACAATTTACCCGAGATAGTAAAATTTTCTTGCCGATCTATTCAGACTTTGCTAGCGAATTTGCAGAAACGCAGCCACACAGACGTCTCTGGATTGCACTTGTGCTGTTCTGTAAATGTCGTTTCCCGCTGCATAGGCCTATACGAGAAATTATTTTCTATTTGGGCTGTATTCAAAGAATTTTACTCAGAACTCTTCACGTGCGGAGAAATTAACTATGCAGTCATGTTGGCAATCCCTACCACTGACAGTTACTTAGGTACTTCCTTCAGGCCACTATGTTCATGTTTTTTTTTTTCCCTCGGTAAGCTCAGGACGTGTAAACTTTTATAAATGTTAAAATTTAGTATTTAAACAACCCTTACCCTCACCTACATGTTAGCCTATTGTTGTTAAGTCATCGAAGACAACTAAAAGGAAATTATATTCGTAGATATGTAGTGTTTTTGCTTGCCCGGGTAGTTACACAGAAACGTTTACTTTTGCAGTTTGAGTTCTCAGGAGAAACACGAATGATACTTGGATCCTCTCATTTTTTGTTCTGCCTCGTTAACAGCTTGTTGAGAATTACAACATGTCTGGCTCATCTCGAGGGGGAAGGGGGGGGGGCCAGACTTGCCACGCACCATTCACGCAGGTGTTATGAGCCTCACGCACAACTTCCCCCACCCCCGCCCATCTCTTACACGCCAGGACGAGCGACTGTCACCCCCTCCCTCCCTCGTCGAGGGGGAAACAACTCCGCCGGCTAATTCCCTCAAATGACTACCCTAGGCGACGGGGTAGCCTCCTTCTTAAACGCTGGCAACAATGAGCCGGGCAACGGCTTAACGGTGGCACGCATATCAGCCCGGGGGAGATTAATGACAGTAATCGCGCGCACTGCAATTATCCTGCCCTCGGAGCGACCCTGATTATAGGGCGCGTCCCTCCGCACGCCCCCCCCCCCCCCCCCCCCCCCCCCCCCCCCTCCCTCATGACGACGCTTTTAAATTAGCCGCGTGGCTCATTGTTAATTGCTCCTTCGCTGTGCTGGCCGCGGACTAATTCAATAACGTGCGCGGAGGTAAGGTTAATTCTACTGCAGGTTAGGAAACTCATTGACGAGGTATATACTTTGCCGCTAGTTTCGTTGCTATCTGTAAGGGGGATACATTCGAACTTTGCCGAGGTCGGTACCGAAGATTCACGAATTCATTTTTAAGTATTTCTTGAAACTGTTCTTCGTTTGTCTTACGAGACTATATTCACAGCAATATTTTTACGTCACATTCGTGAATCATCGGTACCGACTCCGACACCCCCTTATCGACTCCAGCGTAACTGGTGGCACAATTTTTACCTCGTCAAACTAGTCTACAAGAAGTTTGTTTATCTTCCTAACCAGCGGCGGGCAGCCCTCGTCGTCACCGTTGGACTGATCAGCTCAGCTGCGCGTTGACACGCCGGGTCGTCGGTAGTCGGTCCCGTGACCCTGCCGTCTTCGGTCACGTCTGGGATGAGGGTCCCTTCTTTTCCATCCTTCCTTGTTCTTCGTCAACCAACCCGATCCGCCGTCGGTAAGTACTTCCTTCTTGTGCTGCTGTCGCCGAGACTTCAGTCTTCGGTGTAGAACGGTGATCCCCAGACTGACGAGGGTCTCGGTCGGCGCTGTGCCTATGGCGTACGTCCACCGTCGATGCGATCCGTGTTCGACCCCTGCCTGGGTCCGGATTTTCGCATGTAGGAATTTTTGGTCGACGGGTCTTCGCGGGAACTCAGGGTTCCCCCACCTCTTCATTTCGGTGCTGTTCCGTACTATAGTCTACACTCTAAATCAGAATTAGTGAATATTCACAGATTCACGCCGATAGATGGACCAGTTTCAACAAATTGAATAAGTGAGAAACCACTGTGAAATCGGTTACTATTCAGTGATTCCAATGAAGAGTGCCAACATTCCACAAGTTAATCAGTGAATATCCACAGATTTTCCAGTAATTTTTCACTGATTTAATAAATGAAAACTGTTCTTTGAATACAACTGAAAAAACCGGTGAATATTCAATTATTCATTTGTGAGATGATGTCGCTCTTAAAGGAAATCAGTGAATATTCACTAATTAAACAGTGACTATTTTTACTTATTCAAATTGTTGAAACTGCTCTATTCATCAGCGTGAATCAGTCAATATTCAACAATTCAGAATTAGAGTGTAGGGCTTGAAGGAGTGCACGCTCCTGACAGTCATGTATGACATACATCTACACGGTAATTCGTGAATCAAAAGATTTCCAGTTTTTACAGAGTTGTCGTAATTTCCCTTTTACTAAAACATTGGTTCAAAAATTAAATGTAATGGATTTAGTTCCTGAAATGACATTTTTTATCTGTCATGAAGGTGCCGTCGTTCGTGGGATATCCTATAACCTCTTAATACCCTCACCAGTGCTGAAAACATCGATGCTAAGCTCTGACGGAAATCTCTTCCCACAGTCTCTCAGACTAGATTGTTGCTGCTGGGGCATCATGTACTGCAGCTGCAGCCCATATATTAGTTAGAATGTAAATGTTGGAGATACGGGCCAGAGCCATGGAAATGTTAAACATTAAACTCGTTAAACAGCATTGCATGGAATTTCTTTTACTAATTCGCTGTCAAATTTCCGTTAATTTAGTCGCTCACTTTTCCCCCTTATGCTGAAAATATATGCGGTTAAAATGGCTGTATAACAGATATAGGCAGAGGACTGTATAACATAGATATAGATAGCGGACTGTATAACATAGATATAGATAGTGGACTGTGTAACATAGATATAGATAGTGAAAACTGCAAGAATATTTCGTGACACGGTATTTTGCAAAAAATAATGTAGCACCTTGTGCCTTGCATGATTGGAGGGCGATTATACAGTTGTTTAAGCACGAATCACAAACATTCAGTACACTCTAAATCTGAATTAGTGAATATTCACTGATTCACGCCGATGGATAGAGCAGTTTCAACAAATTGATTCAGTGAGAAACCACTGTAAAATCGGCGACTTTTCACTGATTCCGATAAAGAGTGCCAACGTTTCACAACTTAATTAATGAATGTCCACAGATTTTTCAGTAATATTTCACTAATTCAATAAGTGAAAAATGATATCTGAAAACAACAGGATATTCAGTGAATATTCACTGATTAACTTGTGAGATGTTGGCACACTTAAAGGAAATCAGTGAATATTAATTAATAAAACTGTGACTATTTTCACTTTTTCAAATTGTTAAAACTGCTCCATCCATCAACGTGAATAAGTGAATATTCACTAACTCAGGTTTAGAGTGTAGCGGAACATCAGAGTTATAATTGGCTCAGACAGATGAGGACACGCCAATAACGAAAGATGAATTTAAGGTGTTGACATGTTATTTTAAAGCCTAGCAAACAGTCTACTTTTCATACAATAAATCGATGTCGGTGACCATAGGGTGTTGTAGCGTGTCAAGCTCGTTAGTTTTTTACGCGAAACAGTTAAACATATTTCCAATACGTTTATCAACGAAGAGACCACACACACACCGAAGTATACTTTCATAATTTTATGATTGCAGGGCGTTTATTAGAAATATGATTTTAAGTCCCATAAAAATTACAAGACAAACAAAATTGTAACATTAGCGCTTAAAGTCCCATAGAAAAATACCACTACGAAAACACTGTACGCCAGATTAGCGCTCAACTTATAGATGCGATACAGTTCTTATCGAGCGTAGCAACCTGTCCCTTATCGCTCCCCTGTTTCCGCACTTCAAATACGCAAAATTACATCCAGTGCGCAGGCTTCGCAACCAGTGGGGAAATATATACAAATTTGCTGAAAGGGAAAACTAACATAGTCTTTTAAAGAGCTCTATCTAACGTGCATAGTAGATACATGCAAAATTCGCGTTATTTGGCGTAGGGCTGGACTCCGCTGCCCTGGGTACAGTCTGTGTATTTATTTGACACGCGTTTCAGTTTACTGCATTTTACGTGTTTGACCCCTTAGTTGGAGATTTGTTACTCTACGCGGAATATTTAATTATGAGACAGAAACGTTGTTTGCGTTAAACCACGAAATTTGAAGACGATGGGAAACGTCGAACGAGCGTACATAATCTTGCAGTCTAATCTGTTGTTAGATGAGAGCGCAAATTGTGTAGGTCCCTAGTGAATAGCCTGTAGTATGTATGGGGTCTTATTTTTACATATCTCTTCTGAGAAAGATACCTGGGAGCCGGTTAAATATCGCTTTTTATGGGTGCAAAGCAAATCTGCACTTGCGTTGCGTCCGGCTGCGCTGCGTTGGAATTAAGTACTCACACACATACAATAGGAACCCCGTCGTACTTCACTGAAAAAAAGAGTTCAGTTGTGGGTATCATACTTGTGTTAAAATAGGGGCAATTGATTGTCGGTACTAGTCTGGACAGTTCCTTCAACAATCTGTTTTGTAGAAGTTACCATCTGGTTTGTAAAAGCAACAGGACTCTTTGTTTCTTCTACTAAACAGATTGTTGAAGTAACTGTCCAGAGTAGTACAAACAGCCAAACTGTTTTGTTGTCCCTATTTTAATAGAAGTATGGTAACTGCAAGTATACTATTTCTTCATTGTTGCGCTGCGCTGCGGCGGTGCAAATAGCAGGTGGTGTTATTTACTTGGGCCCCTGGCAGCTGTATTTTGTTGACCTTGTGAAAACAGGGTCGCTGCAATCCTGTTTACTTGCACTCTTCTCAGAACAGAACTGTAAAAATCAGGCAAACTGATACTGAGTAGAGAGAGAGTGATTTATCGCTGGCAAAGCTGACTTCTTGGTTCCAATATAGTATCTAGGCCTACGTTTCCGATGTTCGTGTTCGATTTTTCGTATTTTCACATAACACCTGGCCAATGAGAGTTCTCGTACGCCGATACTGTTCGTTTGTTATTCGTCTGTAAACATTTGAACCTTCTCAAGATATAATCGTCCAATCATAAATGTGCGACATGTTAGAGCGTTTTGGGGACTACTTTGGCACCAAATAGTTTCGGGATTTCTCTCTTTTTCTCTGTGTATAAACTATAGCTCGGCTTTTAGAGACAATAAAAGCGAAGAAAAGGAGCTGAGGTAAGCTCGTCGGCTGGACAAAACCAGCGACTGTTCAGTGTCTCATGGTCGGATACATGATGACAGGCCCAGACGACGGGACCTCCTGGTCACGACAGGCTTTTAAGGCGCCGACATGGAGAACAGATTCTGAGTCATGAAATAGATGGGCCGACCCCCCAAGCCATCGCCTGGACCTCTTTCATCGCCTTAGCTGTCGCGAGTTATTTGAATATTACCGCGACCAAACATGGCACCTCACTGCGTGTGTCGCCGGCGTTCGCCCCGTGAGCTCCACTGACCGTCGCGTGTTAGGCAAGCTGGCCCGTTGGCGAGTTCATTAAGGCCCGCCTCTCCCGTGTTTCACAAGATGTTGAATAGCAGCCGGTTCGCTCGCTGCTGCATGGCGACGGTCGAGTGGGGGGCTTTCTCATGTGGTCTGTCCGAGTCGGTCCAACTTCGGCGTCGACGTTGAAAATATGTCGTCGACTTAACAAACCATTTCTAGAGATGATCGTTAGGTACCAGTGGCGTCGCGTGGAGTGTTCCAAGGTGTGCGGTGCCCAGCAGTGACTATACGCCACACTGAGTTGTCTGAGGAACCATTTGACTTGTATGGTCAGGAACACTCCATAGTTAGAGACATGCAAAATTCGCGTTATCATTTAGCAGCAGACTAAACTGCACTTTCCTATACACAACTGAGCATAATCTGCGATTCAATTGGCCACGAACTTTTATGTGTTGTAATTTACGTGTGTTATGTCTTTGCAAAGATTGGCCTCTCTACCATGTAAGCATTCTCCGCGGCAAGTCACGACAATATCGGCCAGCGGGAGACGTCGAACGAGCCTATAGTCAATTGGAGTCTAGTCAGCTGTCAGAAAATAACGCGAATTTTGCATGTCTCTATCCATAGTCAGGAGCGTACAAGAGGCAAGGTACGAATTATCCTATAAATTATCTTTATTGGTTGGTAAGAAGGCCACAAGTCATATGCAAATGGAATGAGTAGAGGCCGGAAAATGTCGCTGATTCAATGACCTGCATGTTAGAATGCACTCTTCTATACATACCCAAGCCCCGAATATTTGTCAACTAGCTGCTACTCAGTGGAACAACGGACAATGAACGTATAAACGGGGCTTGAATATGCATAAGACAATTGATTCTAGCCTACTAGTAATGAGACCTGTGTTCTTCTTACTGTTCACTGAAGGCGGCCAGAAGGGCGAACCTACGTGTTAATATAATGATATGTGTACTCTATTAAATACATACTAAAAGCTGCAAGAAAAGCACAAGTCTCAGTGGTAAGTAATTAGACTTCAGTCCTTCCTACCGAACACTAAAGATATACACCTTGGTCTCTGCAACAACACAACTGCTCAAAGCGTATTGTCGCTGCTAATACGGCACGCCTTGGAGCACAGCCACGCTACGCCACTGTTAGGTACTGCTGATTTTCGTGAAAAGAGTTTTGCTCTAATTTTGTTTC
This sequence comes from Medauroidea extradentata, assembly GCA_003012365.1. Taxonomy (NCBI): domain Eukaryota; kingdom Metazoa; phylum Arthropoda; class Insecta; order Phasmatodea; family Phasmatidae; genus Medauroidea; species Medauroidea extradentata. Next base: position 98,172 of record PNEQ01045891.1, read on the forward strand.
AGTGCCACACGGGTACTCCTGCAGGTCTGCTTCGTGGTCACTGGGCAGCGTACATTTATGAAGCAAGTACTCTCATTTCACTGAGACAATCACAGTAAGGTTGCTGAAACATCACACGTCTATGATTTGCGATTAGAACCACACGACTCGTGAGAGTCAAAACATCCGATCACTGACCGTGAAGCATGACTGCAGACGTGTACGTAGGGCACTGAAACAAAATGGGGCAAAACTCTTTTCGCGAAAATCCGCAGTCCGTAATGATTAGAGATGGTGGTTTACCGCGGGAAAACTCGTCTATATGCTGGATTCCAACGCACGTTCAGCGTACCATACGATTACTGGTTTTCTCTTGTGCGTGGAGCTGTTACCCCATTTGACAGAGCCAATAAGAATCTCGTTATTGTAGTATTTGAAGCCAGTTATTTGTCTGCAGACAGCTACGTCGTGTCAGATGTATAACACCGAATCATAATGTTGCAAGAAAGTATAGCGTTTTCAAGGGTATGTTGGCACAAAATATTTTCACGATATACCATCATCTCTACTAACGGTGGTTTATCGCGGGTAAAATTGACTGTTTGCTGGATTCCGACGCACGTAAAGCTTACCAGAAGATTACTGGCTTTCGCTTGTACGTGAAGCTGTGACCCTGTTTGACTGAGGCAACAAGACTAGACTGCCGTTATTATACCTGTTATTGGTCTGCAGATAGCTACATTGTGTCAGACGTATATCGCCCAACAATATGTGTTGCAACAACGTTTTCAAGTGTATGTTGACACAAAGCATTTTCTCGATATACCATCATTAAAAGCACGATTATTTCCCGTATTGATTGTAGGTCGGGTTGAACGTCAATAACGTATACTTCACCGACACTTCTGTGATAAGGCGACAGATGTTTCAACACACCTTTGACAACTGAAGACAGTAATAAATAAGGAAACAAGTAGTGGGGATTTCACAAACTACCCACTTCTACGGTTACAAGCCAACAGATATTTAACTTCGACCAGTGCATATATAGAACTGACAAGTCTAGACTGCTGTCAGATGAATATGCGAAACACTCGTGCCTCTAACCATCATCTCTAACCGTGACTTGCACTAAAAATAAGAGAATGCCACTCGGCGCTATAGTTCATAACAGAACATGACACATCTTTGTAGTGGAATTTGAGTTAAGTATACATAATGTTCATCTGTTACGTTTGTAATGTTATAGGCCAGTATCCAGCCAGGTTCGATCCTCGGCTCCGACCACCCTGACTTCGGTTTCCCTTGGTTTTCTGAAACCGCTCCAGGTAAATTCTGGGATGTCTCCTAATCAAAGGCCATGGCCGATTCTTCTACAAGTTCCTGTCATTGTGTGAAGTTGTAACTGTCTACCGTCAAGTTTCAGACGTTACGACTTTTGAATTTAGGTCATGAAGACAATACATATTTTCCGTATATTTGCACAGTAAAATATATATTTCGAAAGTATTGGTATTACGTCTCTAATAATTTAAACGTGCACTGAAAAAAGAGTATAGTTGCAGGTACCATACTTCTGTTAAAATAGGGACCACAAAACAGTTTGGTTGTTGGTACTGCTCTGGATAGTTCCTGCAACAATATGTTTTGTAGAAGAAACAAATACCCTTGTTGCTTTTACAAACCAGATGGTAACTTCTACAAAACAGATTGTTGAAGGAACTGTCCAGAATAGTCCCAACAACCAAACAGTTTTGTTGTCCCTATTTTAACACAAGTATGGTACCTGCAACTATACTCTTTTTTTCAGTGTGAATAGGTAAGAATTTTTCCACTTCATTGACTCAAATAAATTAATAAAGACGTAATATACGACATTATTCTTTAAATGTTTTGGTTAACAGTCGCATAATTTAATAAATGTGTAGTATTTTTTCATAAAGCAAAATTCATGTTATAAATATTATAACTTAACAATAATAATTGTAAACAATCATTTCGTGAATTATATCGATAGTAGCCTACATTATTTAAATCCAAAATCCTGTGTTTAATTTTAGACAGGAAAATATATAACCATACAAAAATGTGTGTTGAAATTATGTTTGATGCATAGCTTAAGTTCATTTGTACATTCTGTGTTGAAAAAAATTAGACTTTTTGAAACAAAAAATAATAGACATCAGGGCCTAATATTCGCGAGGTACAATATTCGATCGCAGTCGGCTGTACTGGGGATTGATATTTAGCTCGTCGTTATCAATTCTCATTTTGGAAGAATTTCGGGTCATTTCTTAAAGGCTGTTCCAAGTGTGCCTAGGTTTTAAGCTTACGGTGGCATTGTTTTAATAGTGTGAATTATTTTATTATCTTAGACGTACAAATGTAATCTATATTAAGGGCGCCGCCTACCCGCTTGTTAGAGGCTCAAAAACGACCTTCAAGCGCGTATCAAACGCTGCATCGCCACTACGATCCAAGCATTGAAATATCGCGCGAGGTTCCCTCCATCCAATGTTTTACTATGGAACTTTAAGCGGTGGAAATACAACTTGGTTTGTGAAAAGTCTGAAGAAAAGTTCAGTGCCGCCTTAATCTGAGTTTCACATACATCCGGTAAGTACATTTTGAACCACGGTGGTTTGAAAAGACCCTTTTTAGCAATGTGGGAGGAATTGGGAACAGTATTTTAAATGATCATGGTGTCTTTACAACGAGTGAGTTAGTGAGTGAGAGATTTTGGTCAGCGCTTAACATCGAGGTATTAAGTGCTGATAAGGGGTGACATGATGTGAATACGAAGCAGCACCGGAATGAAAGGGCGGGAGAAACGGGAGATTCCCGAGAAAACACGCCAACCAACGGCATCGTCCGGCACGATTCCCACATGCGAAAATCTGGGGACCGAATTTTACAACGACATTCCGACCTAGGCCGAAGTGTGTTTTCTTTTAGTACGTTGGATGAACTGGCGTATAAGGAATTGTTTCGTAAAAAAAACTGTTTACGAACATACTTCAACGCATTTAAATTGCGGCGCCCTTAATTAAGTGTAGTTTTTTTTTTAGCTTGGCAATGAAATAATATTTGTAGCCTTTCACTTGAACATTAGGCTTTGCAGTTCAGCGAGAAAATAGGGCGAAGCGTTTGTTACCCAGCAGTTGTTGCACAAAGGTATACCAACTCATCCCAACATTCCGTTCAAGTCCACAGCTGTGCTGCAGCCAGTTTCGCAGGGAGTGAATGGACGGATACGAGGAGAGTTTCTTCTCGTTTATTCTGCCGTCCATTAACAAGATAGCGATGGAAGGTTCAAGGTCCTCCTCAAGCCGTAATTTGTTTCATTCTGATCTCTCTGTACGTCCGGGCAATCTCAACAACTGCCGCTGTAGAGAACACTTCATTCGCATCACGGGAGTCTGGATTCGAATCCCGGGTATTATACTGTTTCAAGACCAGAGTGCAGATATGAAAATATGTCAGCCTTCGAAAGAGTAATCTCCCATAGTAGAAGTTCAACATTGAAAATTCAGTAATAAAATTTATTAAAATTACTTGGTCTATGCGACCAGTTATATGCACTGACGTCAATATTAATGCACGAAGTACCTTCAGGCTTGGTTTCATTCGCCATGTTGCATTTTATTATTTTTCGCTGTTTTGGAATTATAAGAAGAAAAGTGTTAAATACGCAAATATACCTCAAATTCTATTTACATTTCGCAACAGAACAGACCTTGCGATTTACCTGTTGACTTATTATTACGCCGCAATGTGTGTGGCAAATATTTTTATATTCGATATTTGCCCGACAAATTACGACCTAACTATACGTTACTAGCTGTATTGCTATTCTTGTATTGTAGCTCAAGGTATTTATAATTTGTGGTATAGTCACCGATTTAACATTGCTTCTTAGAATTCCCAAAAAAAAAAATGCCCTATGGCGACTGAAACCGAGCCTTAAGAGCCCTATACAGCAGGGCATAGAGTCTGCACTTGAGGGACGGAAACAGGGAAGCGATGTTGTCTAGACCAAGTCGTGCTTCAACAACTGTGTCGCCTTAATGTACGGGGCGCGAAAACGGCATGCAATGTTTTGGCCGTTGGCGTTTTCCTGTGGGTCTTAAGCAATAACCCTACACTCTAAAATTTTTGTAAAATTTACAAGGGTATTCTTTGTACTTTTGCAAGTCTTTGTAAAAGTACAAAGAAATCCTTTGTAAAATCATTAGTTTATGAAGTTACAAAGGTAAACTTTGTAATACTACCTATACCGACAGTTCCTGCCCTGTAAATTATTTTGTAAAATATGACAAGGCACTTCTTCGTAGTTGTTCAAACTTTTGTAAATTTTGAAAATTTTCCTTGTCAAATTATTAGTTTATAACGTTAAAAGGACTTTGTTAAAAAAAAAAAAAAAAAAAGGAAAAATACTTAGAAAAAAATGTGTAGCCTGCAAAAATCGTAAGTTCGCCGGAAATTACTTATGCAAAGATCACAACCTCTGAAAAGTATTATATTAATTGCGTGCATTAAAAGAAAGAATTATTACTGAACTGTACATTGAATGTATACAAATAGTGGTCTAGGGTTAATGTGAGTAGATTCTAAACACGGGGGATAGTGGTTCGAAACTTAACACCTCCCGCGATTTTTTTTTTTTTTTTAATTTTTCAAAATAATCTTATGTATACGTCCTTTGTTCAAAAGTTATTTGATAAATAAGTTTAGTGTTATTTATGAAGTACAATGAACATTTAAATTTATTTTAACCTTATTGGAAGTACAGCTACAAGACTAGTCCTTGTAATTTTACAAACATATACTTTGTATTTTATTACAAGGGCAACCATTGTAGTTTTACAAGGAATTTCTTTGGCAACTGGCTTTTCTTTGCAAAAATACAAATTTTTTTTATAGTGTACTATTTTATTTACGAAGAGTGCTTCGTTAAGTACAGCAGATGCTTCTCAATTTTTTTTTTACATTCCGGTTTGCATTTTTTTACGCGACAACTGTACGGAAAATCCGTTTTCAGTCATTTTGACGTGTTCAGAAACCATGTTTCTAAGCACGTTATCTAGAAACGATAAATATAGGAGCATAGTTTTAATTGCGTTTCTTTCCGTATATATGAAGATATCGAACGCACATTTAGTAGAATCTTTTGAACATTTTCTCCTAACGCGTTTTCAAAACAGTTCATGCGCTGGCTGTAACAGGACTCTTGCTGCTACCTTCACGTTATATTCTCTTAAACAGGCGGAGTTACATGGGTGACATTGAAACGCGCAGTAAATGCTGCATCGCCACAACAAGCTAAGCGCTCAACTAGGGTGCAGGATTCCCGCTGATCCATTTTTACTCTAGGTCTATAATTTTTTGGTGAAAATTGTGTAGCAAAGTTCATTACAGGTTTCTCTCCCAGTAGAAGTACGGCAGTCTTAAAAGGTGGTTTTTGACAATGTTGGAAAGCTTAAAAACCGTGTTTATTTTTTACTGAGAATGGTAGCTTAACAATGACTTTCCGACTCTGTCCGAAGTGTATTTTGTTTCCGTACGTTGTCACAGTGGGCGCATGTGGAATAGTTTCATTAAAGTGATGTCTGTTTAGGAACACGCTTCAACTCACGCCCATCTAGTTGCCTCTATGCGCAAATCGCTGAATTGTCATGCAGTCCTATCGATAAACGAACCTGTGTGCGACATACAGGGACAACATCCTTTAAATAACACATTTAAGATATGCTACACATGTCTATACATTTGCTAAGATTTCACTGAAATTGTTCATGCCCATAAAGGACATAGAAAACACAATTTTTCACATTTTTCTATGGCAAGAAAATTATCTCCAAATGTTAGTGGACTTTCTAGAAATGCTATTACTATGCAGACTTCAGTCAAGCATCAAATTCAGCAGTTTAGGATCAATATATTACCCGCTGAAGCTGTGCCCAACCGTTTAGCGGCCGAGACAGGATGGTCGCCTTAATAGAAGCAATTCTCTTCGCCTCCAATCATATATTTTCCAGCGACCACGAACTGAGGTAGTAATGTCACGACGAACACTGCTCGAGACAGGAGCGCCTGCTGGCTAAACGACGGCAGACGTCGCATTATGGGCCATTTAGCAGAAATGTACTACTTCGAGACACGCTCTCGCAGATTGGGGGCCAGGTCAAATGATCACAACTCACGAAGTTAACATTTATGTCCGAACTTTACATAGTTCGTTAAAATGCTCGCGAGTTACGTCAATGCGGATCGGGCTCTAGGGTTCATATGCTCTCTTACAACTTGAGTACAGTTTGACAGTTATGAGGACGTTTACTTTATACATTATGTGGTGTTTGTCACAACGTAAGACCAATATTGTTTTTGCATACAAAGAAAATTACTTCTGAAATTCATTTTAAAAGTAATAATGTCAACTGGAAGTACTTGATAGATGCTCTACACGTAAAATGCTAGTGTCCGCAGAAGTGTGAGGATTCGCTGACTTGTTTACATTCTTTGAAATGTAGATAAATACATAGAACACACGTTTATTAGTATTTCTAATTGACAATAATAAATAAATAAATAAAATTTCAAAACTACACTTGTCGGTTTTTGTTGTCTAGATAGCATGCTTAGAAACATGGTTTCATTTCACCTTCAGAGCGATTACTTGGCCACTTTGTAAAGAGCAAGAGACATATGTATTAGTAAATGAATTCAAAGCATACAACCCACAACTTCAAGCGAGGAACACTGTAGAAAAAGGTAACTGACTAGCGATACAATGCGCCTGACTGAATCGATCTTACCGCTCCTTCATCTCTAAACCTTGTATATGCAAGCTTCCAGCTAGACGGCATCCTCAAGGTTATATTGGTTAACATAGGCGCACAACGGAGAACGAAAATACAGTAGAATGCAGAGTCACGCTAATCCGACCTTCGGTGATACTCCTCCGAGGAATTCAACTGACGTTTACTGTGAAAATATACGGCAATATTTGAAAAACGCAAGTACTCCATCTTTGTTGCCTGATGTTAGACAAATTTAAATGTGTGTTGTACAACCAATAATGTGTACAATAAATTTACCACATATAAAAGTCAACATTGTTAGTATGTAATATTGTCTGCAACACGCCGTTTAAGGGACCTCCTTACGTGCGCTTCAAATGCGTTGCAGCGAGTTACGGCTATTATTATTTGATGAAACTATCTAACGCGCATTATATATATGTGTGTGTGTGTATATATATATGTATATATATCTGTGTAGATATATATATATGTATATATACATCCACACACACACACAAAGAATAAACGCTTCAAACTATGCCGCTATAGTTTTAAAAATTCGGCACGTTTATTAGAAACCTCATTTTCGGGCCACTCAGAATAGCTAAAAATGAGTTTTCCAGACTGTCGTATCTGATAAAATGAAACCCTGATTCGAAAAGCACAGGACCATACTTTTAATTACGCTTCCCACAAATAAAATAATGTGGTCACCGCTTAAAGTCCCATAGGAAAAATGATAATAATGGCTTGCGCGGAGAGGCGATAATTAGAGACACTGGAAAATTGCGAAAATATTCAACATAGTCTCCAATAAACTGTAGTATCTCAATCGTGACACGCGTGAACAGTTTTCTGGCAAACCGCATCCGTTTTGTGTTACAACTGTTCAGTTCTAACAGGGCCTGTTGAAGAGGGACACAGTGCTTCATATAAACTATAGCCAATGTCATTATAAAACCTCCATTGTTATACATAGCATGTTGGAGCATAGCAAACAATCAACATTTCCCGCGATATACCAGTGTCTCTAGCGATAATACATTACATACGTGGGTCAACGGCACCCTTACCGCTCCTGCCTCACTCACAGAAACGCAGTCTATCTAGGGAGGCCCTTCAAGGGCGCGGTCTACCCAGATTTTCATCACCATATTTTTATTTTTGTAACAGTTTTTTTTCTTGTTTTAGACACAAAATGTGACTACATTTTGCTGTTATAAAAATTTTATCTCTCATAGTTTTTGCGTAACGGCTCGTTAAAGTCCAAATTTGCATGTTCCCGTTTTAAAGACGACACTAAAACCAACTAACATACCAAACTGAAAAAATTCACAGTGAATAACGATACGATAGGTTACAAATTCAGATATCTTAAACGACAAAATAAATTTTTTTTGTATTTGAAAAAAATATTGAATTGTTTAAGCTTTTATTTTACATTTCAGAAGATTTATTTAAATACAAAAAAAATATATATTCTGTGTTTTTACGGACGTAACATTGTAGCCTGCCATGACTTTAGCCACTGTGAATTTTTTTCAATTTGGTATGTCAGTTGTTTTAGTGAAGTCCTTAAAAGAGAAACATGCAAATTTTGACTTTAACAAGCCATTACGCGAAAACTATGAGAGATAAAAAAATGTCATAAGAGCCAAACATAGTCGCATTTTATTTCTAAACTAAGAAAAAATATCTGGTACGAATACAAAATAAAAACATGGTGATGAAAATAGCAGCCGACCGCATCCTAGACATGTTTGGGGTCTCTGTATTTTTTTTTTTCAATACATCGATTTATTTTATTTTCTACGATTTGTCAAACCTGTTCGAATTATATAGCAATTTTTATTATTTAAATTTGCATATCAGTAAGAGTGTTAACGTAATTTTGAAAACAGACATTCCGAATTGTATCATTCCTTAATGATATGCCAAATTTTCAATATTCTGCGTATAATTTTTGACCTCTGTTTGCATAGTTCGAAATGATGCCCTTTATCACTCTTACAAGATTGTTCAGGTGCATTTAATATCAACGTTATAATTTTTACGAAGTAGTATTAATTTTGTAGACGATACTAGTATGTTTCCACCTACGGAACAACATTATTTCACATAGATTTACCATAACTGTGCGTGAAAGTCGAAATTTACATGTTACGATGCTATTCAAATAGTAAAAACCAGTTGACCTACTTAAACTAAGTAATTCACAGTGAAATAACATATCATGGGCTACGTTACCAAATATTTAAAAAAAAATTAAGTGAACAAATTCGTATTTAAAAAATTTAAAAATATTTTAATATTCAATTTTCTTCCTCTACTCTTGCGATTTATTTTTAAACATTCAATGTATTACGTTGGGGGTTTATTAATGTTAGGTTACGTAGCCCGTGGTAGGTTTATTTCACTGTGAATTATTTTATTTGAGTAAGTGAATTGGTTTTCATTATTTGCATGGCGGCACAACATGCAAATGTTAACTTTGACGCAAAATTGAGAGAAATCAATGCAAGATTGTTTCGTAAGAGAAAACTGTACTCGCAAGCTGAGACTTAGCCAGGATTTATGTACGGGGGGGGGGGAAGGCGATTAACCCGAGAATTATATAATGAACTCCAACCCCCCCTCTCACCCTGTTTTTAAACCAGTGGGGGCAAGGTTTCGGGGTTCCGCCCCTGGTAAAATTTGGGTTTCAATTTGCAAAATAGTGCTTTTCTAGCAGTTTTCGTAACAGAACATTGAATATTCTAATAAGAAAAAAATAATGTTTAAATAATGTTCTTTAAAACTTGTCACGAGGGGCAAGGAAGGGGTTATAATGACCCCTATCTACCCCTTGTCTACGTTCCTGCTCACAAGTACCGTCTACAAAACTTAACACTTCTTCATTGAAATGTTAAATACTCTTTATATACCACTTGAACAGTATTAAGGGAAGAGATAGATGTTAAATTTTATGTATCGCGGTTATCTGCAATAAGTTCTGTTTTAAAATATTTTTGGTAAATGTAGCAATGTTAAGGCACCAAAGATATTCGTGACGATTTTTGGAGATAATAATTGTGTCATGTATTCATCTTATATAGGACTTGTAGTCATTCTTGAAAGTGAACCTACAATTATCTTGTAATGATTCTTCATGACAAGTTGATGACAGTCCATTATTATTTATGTCAGGCAGTTTATCAAGAGTATATACTATACTTCGTCAAAGAGAAAATTCTGATAATACAATTTGAAAAATGTTGTGGCTCGAAAAATTAAAATACAAGAAAATTATCTAACACTCCCCCATAAGGCCATGTTCTTTAGCTTCTACTGATTTGTGATAATTATTCTTTTAAACTTAAACTAGAGCAAACATCATAAACCTGTCTGGCAAATTTGTTTAAAATGGATTTTACCGAGATAGGAAATTTTTTCAAAGCAAGAAATTATACGGTTTCGACTAAAAAGTCAGTTAACCATAATTTCGTTAATTACATAATTAGCTAAAACCACAGTAATTACTGCGTTGAAAAAAATCAGCCAACATGGAGAAGACGATTGAAACAAAACTGCCAGACAAATTTTTGACATCTCGTTTACGTGTAATAAATTAATATCGTTAAAAAACGTAGAAACTGAGGAGCGTTTAAGGGCGCGGTACACAGCAATTTTCGTCACCATGAATTTATTTTTAATTCGTACCAAACATTTTTTTTTATTTAGACACAAAATGTGACTAAATTTTGCTCTTATAAAATTTTTTTATCTCTCATCGTTTTCACGTAATGTCTTGTTTAAGTAAAAATTTGCATGTTTCCATTTTAAGGACTACACTAAAACCAACGGACATACCAAACTGAAAAAAAAATTTCACAGTGGATAAAGACGTAGCAGGCTACAATTTCAAGTTCATAAATGCAAAGAATAAAACTTTTTTGTATTTGAATAAAAATGCTGAATTTTAAAATAATAATTTTAAAAATTTAATATATATTTTTTAAATACAAAAATTGTTTATTTTATTGTTTAACATAGCTGAACTTGTATAAAGTGAGCACTAAAAATTTAACATTTGAAATATATTACTGGCCGTTATGCATTGAATTAAACATTAACAATAGTTGCCATACCGAATGTAGTTCCGTGTGTTTTTCTACTCAAACACAACAATACTGAATTAAAATCAATTTAAATAATCATACTTGCATTTTATGTAATTAATAAATATTTTTCATCAAACTATAAATGTTCCAATCAACTGCACAATTAATCTTACACGCACAAACATCAAGCGACGGGTCCAGAGGTTAGACATTTCCCGTCGTTTGCCGTTACGCACGAAAATAAATGAATTATCTGGAAATAGAAATTTAGCAGTGTTTTATAGAGTGCTATCTTTATCCCGAACCGCCTATAGCTTACAACATCCTTATTCACTGTGAATTTTTTCAGTTTTGTAGTAAATGAGTTGGTATTAGAGTCGTCCTTAAAACGGAAACATGCAAATTTTGGCTTCAACGAGCAATTACGCAAAAAACTATGCGAGATAAAAAATTATTTATAAGTGCAAAATTTAGTTACAATTTGTGTCGAAAATAAGAAAAATTACATCTGGTACAAATATAAAAACATGGTAATGAAAATTGATGTAGCCGCGCCCGTAAGGCTGTTCAAGTGCGATAAAATCATAATTTTAAAATTTTATGAAATATTGTTAGTTTTGGGTATCTACGTAAGCAATATTTTGAAGTGAATATCAACTCTCTACACAAAAACCCCCACAAAAAATTTCACGATTCTAGGTCCAGTGGTTTGGGCTGCAGTTTGATATGTCAGTCAGTCAGTCAGTCAGTCAGTCAGTCAGCTTTCATTTTTATATATAGAGATAGTGTTAGTTTTGTAGACGATACTTGTGAGTGCAGTTTCCTCGTACGAAACAATTTTAACTCTCATAGTTGTCTCATAATGGAGCGACAAAGTCAAAATTTGCTTGTTCTGCTGCCATGCAAATTGTGAAAACCAACTGACCTACTTGAATAAAATAATTCACTGTGATATAACATTCCTTGAGCTATGCGATGAAGTATTTAAAAGACCATAACGTAATCTTTTTTTGAATTTTTAAAAAAATAGCAAAAGAACAGGAAAAAAAGAAGAAAATTCAGCAATTTTTTTAAAATACAAAAATAGTTTATGGGATTTTTAAAAACGTTTTATTACGTAGCCCGTGACATGTTATTTCACTGTGAATTATTTAACTTATGAAGTCAATTAGTTTTCACTATATGCATGGCAGCAGAACATGCCAATTTTGATTTTGACGCACCGTTATGAGAAAACTACGAGAGCTAAAATTGTTTTGTAAGAGGAAACTGTACTCACAAGTATCGTCTACAAAACTAACACTATCTCTATATATAAAAATGAAAGCTGACTGATTGACTGACTGACTGACTGACTGACATATCAAACTGCAGCCCAAACCACTGGACCTAGAATCGTGAAATTTTTTGTGGGGGTTCCCTTCAGGTCGTAGGCGAGCACTAAGAAAGGATTTTTCGAAATTCGACCTTTAAGGGGGTGAAAAGGGGTGAAATGTGTTTCCGAAGAAACGTCGATTGAGCTCAAACCCGACAGCCAATCATGGTGGTATTTACTTTAATATGACACTCGTAAAAATGCATATTTGCCAATTTAAATATTTTTCGAAGTTCAACTTTTAAGGGGCTGAAAAGACCTTAAATGTGTTTCCAATCAACTATCGATATCTATCGAACCCTTCGGGATAGAGAGTTGATATTCACTTCAAAATATTGCTTACGTAGATACCCAAAAAGAAGTTTTAGGTTTTTTTTTGAAATTCGACCCCCAGGCAGTAAAAAGGGGCAAAATGTGTTTTTTATGAATCGTCTATTTCTTTGAAACACAATTGGCTATCGTCGTGATTTTAACTTTGATTGGTTACTTTTACAAATGTCTATGGCAGGACTCAAAGACGTTTCAAAATTCTTTATTTAAAGGGGTGAAAATAAGAGAACTGTGTTTTCGATTATCCTTCCATATCTTTCGAATCAATCGAGATATCGAAGTACTCTTTGCTTTAAATTGGTGCTTTTGTAAATATCCCAAGTCCCTACCATTTAAAATATATTTTCCGAATTCGGCCCTAAACTGGTTAAAAATGGGGTAATATGAGTTTTCGACTCACATTCGATACATATCGATTGCATAGTTTGTTATATAGAGACGTGATTTTTGTTTAGGATTGATGCTTACTCAAATACCTAAAAGGTAATTTTAGGAATTTTCGAAATTCGCCACCTAAGGACGTGAAAAGGGGTGAAAAGTGGTGAAAAGCGTTTTCAATTAATCGTCGATATATCTTGAACCCAGCGGGCTAATGTTGTGTTTTTTTACGTCCACGAGATAACAATAAAGTATTATAAAACGTGATTCAAGGGTTTTTCGAAATTTACTCTCTTAAGTGGTGAAAAGACCTTGAACGTGTTTTAGATAAATCCTCGATATCTATCGAACCCGTCGAGATACACAATTAATTTTTGCTTCAGGATGATGATTACAGAAATTATCGCAAAACGATTTTCAAATTTTTCGAAATTCGATTTCTCAATACTGTGCAGGGGTGATATGTGTTTTTTTAGTGAATGATCGATTTTGATTCGACTGAACGGGCTAGCGATGTGATTTACACTTCAGTCGGATACTTATACAAATGTCTAAGATGTAAATTTAAAATATTTCTAAATTTGACACCCAAAAGGGTGAAAAAGCACAAAATTTGTTTCCCATCAACCCACGATATCTATCTAACCAGTAGCGATATTGAGGTGTTGTTCGCGTCAGAGTGATGCTTACGTAAATATTTTTAAAAAAAAATGTATGTATTTTTTTTTCTTTGTAAGAAACGTGGTTATTAATAATAAAACTAAGTTGGTCAATATTCAAGGCAGACGATCCAAAAAGCCGGAACGAGCAGCGAGAAACAACCTATACAGGAGTTTCGCTCTGCAGTAACCTATCGAGACGTGGTGTTGTACAACCTCTATGAGCCCAGGACACAGATATTTTTTTTTTCAATAAATTTTATTTTCATTAATTATTTCGACGTTACGTGACGCAGTTGTTTGTCACTCAGGTCTAAATTCCGGGTGGTTCTGGGCTCGAATTCCGTTAAAAGCTGCGTGCAAACGTTCAATTCTGACACACAAAAACTACAAGGCAGATCGAATTAGTGCAATTTACATGTAGTCTTTAAAAGGGGTAAAATTGCAGTTCGCTTTCCACTTAGGTTCCTCTACAATATCAGCTG
>PNEQ01045892.1:0-11364 GCA_003012365.1 Medauroidea extradentata
TGCCGAAATGATGTGAAACAATCGGTAATCTGTATATTATGTTTTACGTTTGCCAGCCTAAAAACAACATACTTTTTATTTCACATGTTAAGAAAATACGTTAATTATTGTTTCTGAAGTGCGTCGACGATGTTCGTGGCAGTATAACTGAACGAAACTTGAATTATTGAATAGCGTGTGTCATGTCTGTTGTAGTGGCAGTTTTGCGTTACAAATTCAAATAAAATATGCCTTCATTTACGAGATGCGTAACGGCAATAGTGCGTGTTGTTTAGATTAATCGATGGACAGAAACCAGACATTAACTCGCAGGTATTTATAACTAAGATTACTTTATTTATATCTTACATTCAGCCCCCGTGCATTTAATGAGTAGATATTGTACCTAAAATTTATCGGAGCAGTTTAATGTAGTTGTAAACATTGCACGACCCTATGTAAATAAAAGCACGTGGCATTATTTGTGTTTACATCGGCGGAAAGATATAAACTGGCAGGAAATAGAAATTAATCAGGGCTTTTTTGAGTGTTCACTTTATTCCGAATCACCTATAGGTAGGGACCCTGTTTTTTCGCGAAAATAATTTTGCCCCACTTTGTTTCAGTGCCTTACGTGCACATCTGCAATTTTGCTTCATGGTTATTGGCAGCGTGTATGTGTGAAGAACCGTATCTCATTTGACTGAGCCAATTACAAAAACATTCCTGCAACCCCACACGTCTGTGATTTGCCGGTAGAATCTCAAGGCTCGTGACAGTTAAATATCCAATCACTGACCACGAAGCAGAACTACAGATGTGTACGTAAGGCACGGAAACAAAGTGAGGCAAAATTCTTTTCGCGAAAAACAAGGGTCCCTAACAATTGGTAACATGAAATGAAGCTCACAACATGTAAAGCGACGAAACGCAAAGCGCCGGGAAAGTGAGAGTTTCCCAAAAAGAAAATTAGTGCTGGACAACGGAAACGTATGCCACATTTCACACATGAAAACAATCGTGGACCGACCGTGCCGAGGATCGAACACGGATCACCTTGGTGAGAGGCTAAAGCTCTGGCCACTGTGCCAACCAGCACCATCATGAAAATATTTAATTAAAATATCCTTCTCGATACATTTGGCCCTAAATGTGCTTTCAAATATTTACTCCGTATTGTAAGTAATACCTATATCAACATTTTATATATATACGACTCTATGTAGGTATATGTACACATGTTCTATATTTCTACTTTCTTAACTAAAAAATTTTAAGTTTTTAATTCCATACGACCTAATAGGTGCATGTCATATACATAATTTGAAGGAAAAAATAAAAAAAATAAGAAGTCATGTAAATCTAATGAGATGTGTTTGACGTTACAAAATTTGCATTATTTCAACACGTTCTGGTGCTTGGAAAGGGGTAATGCATATTTATGTGCCCTTCAATAGGGTCTATGAATTCCCAGCAGCGAAAATTCCACGAAATCCCACCGGGACTGAACCCAGTTTATATAAGGCTTAACGTCTCGTCGACATCGAGGTCATTAGAGATGGCGTTACATAACTTTGACACAATGACAGAAACTGGCAGAGGGAACCATCCAAGGCCAGCATCCCAATTTATATAAGTTTGCTACTCGTCGTATGACATAAGCTCCTGTAAGTACAAAATTTATTCCTATAGTAACTAAAAATATAAATGTTAAGTTAATTTGAAATACTATCTGTAAAAATTTTTTAACAATATATTTTAACTATCTTAATAGCTTCCACTGCTGAAGTAGTACTGTCCTCCACTTATGAAAGTTGTAACGTTTGCTTACATCTGTTTACTTGCTTAAGCAGTTTAATAATTTTGGATCATTTGATACGTTTTCGTCCCTTCGTGACACCTTGGCACAACTTGAACATTTTTGCTGAACACTTGCACAATCTAAAAACGGCATATAATACACCAAATTCTGGAACACTGAATGTTACTTGGCTACTGTACGCGCGCCAG
The DNA here is from genome assembly GCA_003012365.1 of Medauroidea extradentata. Taxonomy (NCBI): domain Eukaryota; kingdom Metazoa; phylum Arthropoda; class Insecta; order Phasmatodea; family Phasmatidae; genus Medauroidea; species Medauroidea extradentata. The sequence continues at coordinate 1,990 of PNEQ01045892.1, forward strand.
CTCTGAGTCCCTTGCGGGTTTGGGTTTTTCGTCCCTAAACATGTAAATAATACGAGGCAGATATCATGTCGACGCACATCCCTCAATAACGTCGTAAGTTAGGACGAGTTTGCCACTGTGTTACTGTAGCATTGATGACGTTTAGGACAGAAAATGCATACATGCCAGGGATTCAGAGCTGGTGCGCACACAGTACATGAATCTGCCTAGTTTGGCAACAATGCTACAGCCTACGAAAGGAATAGTGTGAAGGAAAGAGAATGGTAACCGCCCCAGGGTGGGGAAAGGGTGTGAGTCAGGAAAGAGTGATAAGGGAAAATATGTGACAATGGAATGCGAGAAGTGGGGAGGGATGTGAGGAGTTGGCAAACACATGATCAAAGGTGAGAGTTAGCTGCTCTCCTACGTGGAACCGCGGAACTATTTCAGCTAAGAAGGGAATAATTCTTGAAACAAATAACAGATGTGCTAGCATCGGAAACCTGCTACAAGATGGCGGGGCCTAATAGCCCTTAATATCAATCCAACCTAGGGATATCACGTGGTCATCCCACATCTCCCAAGATGGAATATCTTAATACACAAAAATTATGTTCTCAGCAAAGCATAATCACTCCGATGTCGTCCTGCATTTGCCCACACCGGGATCTCAAGATAGAGTAAACTGCTGGTGACTCGCACCTCCGCGCGCCTTAACTCGTCAGCCAATCCGTGTGCTGTTATTTTCGCAGTGGCCATTCACCTTAGCTTTGCCTTTTCAGCTCCCGACGGCACAGAGTTACTTAATATTTTATAATTATTTACAACTCCCAGTTAACATATACTTCTTACATAATTTAAATTAAAACCATTTCAATTAATTAATATATTACATTTTGTAGCCAGATCGGTCCTTGATTGGTCATTCCTTTACCCTTGGTGTGTCCCTACTAGTTTTTTGTCTGTAAAGGCGGAGCGGGGTTTGGGTGGATCAGAGAGTCAGTTACGCTATGTGGGGTCCAGGGCTAGCCTCCTCCTCACACAAGACAATAAGTTCTGCGTGCGAAATTTCCACCATCCAGAGAGTCAGTATTGTTCCTCCATCCTCTTACCACGAGCTGATACATGGCTCTCGACAATTCCTTTCCTGGCGTCACCAAGACATCCCTTCTCTCGACCAGAGTGAGCCTCTGTTCTTAAGAAACACAGTGTTTACTATTTACACCAAAATACATACATCTGTTTATCTATCAGTATATTACAAATTAATACGTGCGAATTCCTAAATGCCAGTAACAACTAGTTTTAGCATTTGTTCTCTTTTATGAATTTAAATCAATATACTTTTTTATTTAATGTGATTTTTTTAAATGTTATCAATCTGTGCACTTTTTTTCAATTTCATTCTAAAGATAAATATTGCTTAAGATTTTAATAATTTAATACATGGTTTTCTTTATCAGCAAATGCAGCTAGTAATTTGTTTTTTCTTAGCCTGGAGGCTTTTTATTTTTAGGAGCAAGAGACAGTTCTTTATGTAAATCATGTAATTCTTTGGATTAATCCAAATAAAATACATATAACCATAATTTTTATTTGTTCTTTACATTTAATATATAATTTTCCCAATAATTTGAGTTGTTTTGTTTACAATTTACCTATTCAAAACCTTCATAGGGTAAATATTGTGTCATTGCCCAAATCACGTAAATTATTAGCATCTAAATATTCTAAATATAAAATTTTAATTTCAGCACCATAATTTTTCCTATGGTTATTGTTTTCTTTAGCATAGTTTTTACAACACTGGGATATTCCACCACGAATTCCTTTTTCAGTCATTCGTGTTTTATCGTATTCAGTTAATTATTGTTATTTAATTTTTTAATGTTTTAACAGGGCATCCCAAGCTAAACCTGGAGCTGTAAAATACCAAGAAAGATATCATTTATATGTTTTTATGCAAACAGCTAAACATTTTTCAAATATCAGCTAATATTAAGAAATCACTTTTGTTTAATAATCATGTATAGTCGCCTAGATTTTAAACATTAAAAATATTCCAAACCTTTTGAGCAAATTCTTGCTGTTTATCCGAAATATCACTTTTATTTAGATTATTGTAAAATTTTTCGTTGGATGGTAATTCTTTTTAATATAATTTTTCTTCAGAATCCATATAATCCTACGAATATACGCCATTATTTGTAACTCATTCAAGTTGCTCTTCTGAAAAATATTTAGATGTTTCTCGAAATTGCTCTGCAGTAAGATTTATAGATAATGAATCAATACTAGAAGCTATAAATTAAAATTTATCAGTAAATCTAAAATTTACACCATCAGTTACATGATTAGTGAACGAAATATACTTTTCCTCATATTTAGTATTAAATCGAAGCTATTTTTATTTTCATGTTATCCAAAATCTTTCATAAATGAATGTGTATCATATCCTGATGAATTTTAATTTTGATAATTTTTAATTACAAATTTTATTGGCTGCACCTCTAAAATGTACAGATAAATGATTGTGATCCATTACTGAATATTTTACTGTTTCCTCATCTTCTGTATCAATAAATAGTTATCTTTCACAAATATGGCAATACGGTGCAGATAAATATTTATTAATTGTTTCATTAGGTAATGAAATTATAAGTATTAATTTTCATATGTTTCTTTTATTGTTATTTGTCTTTTTTTGAATCTTCAATCACAATTTTTACAGAACCATTGGATGCACTTTTTTCCTTTACAAAATACTGGAGGTTTGAAATCACAATTTTCATATTTTATATAATAACAAAAACTTTATGGTTTGTGATTTTGATATTTTTTTTCGTATATGATTTTTCTTTACAATCTGGTTCGTGTTTACTTAATTTATCTTAAAAATAAAAATGTTGTGAACATCTATCAGAAAGAAATTTTTTTCTAGTATTTTTTTAAGCCCGTTATGATACAAGTCGGGAAAGACTTTTCTATCTAACAATAATGATCACTATTTTAATTTTTACTCTATAAAAGATTGATGTGATAGTCAGTTTTATTATTTGTAACAGTAAATGGGTAAAATATCCTACTCTTTTTCATTCCTTTTCCTTTTCCTTCGTATGCATAAACTTAAATAGATATTCCAGTTATATTTTTTCAAATAAAGTAATTTTATCCAATTGCATTGGAAATTCTAAACTTCACATGCATTATTAAATTCATGTTCAAATGGTTCATAATTTTTCACTACCAAGACTTGTTTATTCAGGATGTAATGCTGATAAAATTTACCATAAAAACACCTTTAATCATTATTTCAAACGTTTATAACAGCCTGTTTATCTTTAATTTTTAATGGAAGTTCAACATAAGAAACCCCATTTAACGGATTATATTGATTTGCTCTAAAATCTAGATTATTTATTACGTTTAGTACTCATTGAGATTCTTTTGCTTCAAACTCCAACATTTCGGCTAGTATTTTTAAATGTGGAGGCACGATTATTTCGCGTATTGACTCTAGGTCAGGTTGAACGTCAACAACTTATACTTCGCTGCCATCACTGTGATCGGACAACCGTTGTTTTGGTACACATTTGACAACCACAAATCAGTAATAAATAAGGAAATAACTCATGGTGAAATCACGTGGTACCCGCATGAACGGTTAGAAGCCAATCAATATACGACAATGCCCAGTTCGTGTATATGACTGAGAAGTCTAGGCTGCTACCAGATGAATACGCGAAATAATCGTGCCTCTAGCAATTTCATAATATTCATCTAAATCAATTGTTTTGAAATAATTTCATTTTTAGTTTTAAAAGGTATTTCTTGAAATTCCTCATCATTAAATGGACCCCTTTTGTATCAAGCAAAAAAAAAATAAATTTTTTTAAAATTATTTTTTATTTAAATATTTTTTATTTTATTTAGTTCCATTTGTTTTACATAATTAAAAAATTATTTCTGGATCTATTTCGTAATTTATACAATTAATAGAATTATTTTTCAGTGTATACTCGAATGCTTCTGCTACTTCATACATTCCATAGTCACTAAATTCATATTTTTTTTATTTTATCTGCACCTTATATGTGTTTTTGACTTCGTTCGTTATTATTCTTATAAAACTGGTTGTATTCGATTCCACAAATTTCACAATTTTTCATATTCTTCTTATGTTTAGTTTTTGCTTGTTTTTTTTATTAAATTTTAAGTTTATTTTTTAGTTTTGGAGGAAGACCTTTATGAATTCTAAGTTTTTCATGACTTATAATTTTATTTGTTTGTAAGACTTCGCATTTTTCATATTTAGCTACTATATTACTTTATGTTTTTTCAGTTGCTAAGTGTTTTTCTTCACGAGAGGATTTATGATAATTTTTACAAACGTTACATTAACTTGTTTTTCTAGATGTTTTTTATTTCCCTTTTTAAAATACAATTTTTAAATTTATACTCAATCTAATCATTTTGAGAAGAAATATTCCTATTCCACCACCTTGATTGATTTGTGTGTTCAGCATTCATGTCAGTGTTTCATTGTAAGAAAAAAAATTATTTGATTTGTATTTTTTCATTTACGGTTGTTTGCAACATTCGTTAAATAAATAATATAAATCTATAAAATTACTAAAAATACATAATTATTATTAGTTATTACAATATCAGGTCCAACCCTGCTACTTTAATAACTATTAATTTGTATATTTCCAATTTTTTTTTTACTTTTTACGAAAATTTTTTATAGATAGAAGCAATCGAAAACTCAGTGATAAAAATGGAAGCAACACAGAATACATAAAATGGAAAAAGGAATTTACAAACATTTCTGAAATTGTGATAGGTAAAGTTTGTTTAATTAAAAAACCTAAAATAATGGACACTAAATTTGGTTCTTGAGTATTAAGAGAAATAGAACATTTTAAATTATTTTTACCTGAGAGGTATGTTAAAATAATTATTTAGTAATCAAGTTTTAGAAGATGTTAATAATGTTTATATGAAGATTATTTATGAAGGAATGAAAACATGTGGTCCTGGAAAAAAATTCATTGAATTAGATTAGAATAAAAATAGTTTCTACAAAATTAAATATTTCCCTTTTTAATTTAATTTTTATATTCAATATTCTGTCGTTTGCACACCACAAATTCTGACAACACGATTTATCTCATATTACGGGAATTTTGTAAAAATACCTTGTTAAGAATTTGTAAAAAAGTTGCCTTAATTTTGATAACTTTAGGGGATTAGATCTTGTGTCCCTTTGAACATTAAAAAAATGGCCACTGTGCTCAAACATACATACATACTCTCCTTACAGAAACAATGCCGGAGTAACGACATGCAAGCAATAAAGTGTGATATCAATTGTTGAAATCCTCCTTTCATATCTTGGGCTTCAAATGTGCTTGATATAATACATTTAAATTTCCACACCTCTAGTAAATATGTCCTTTATGCATAAATGAGTCCCATTTTTGTGTTTTATTTTAAATAGGACAATTCTTCATGTAATTTTCAAGTTTAAGAAAACCTGCTGTGCAAGAGACAGTATTACTCGATTAGTAAGCTTTTTAAACTTCTTATATTTTGATATTGCCTCTTTATACTTCGTTATTTTGTATCGTTGGTAATGTTTGGTTAATTTAGTTGAGGAACATGTGATTTAATTCTTAATTTATTTTCTGGATGTAATATTGTGTGTTTTTTCGATGTATTACTGTATATGTGTTTTTTCAATTAATTATGAATTGTAGGCGGTTCTATGAAAATTATCAGTTCTAAGAACTGGCAGCATTTTTATGGATGTGTTTATAAAAAAAGTTTGGTTTGTTATTATACTGCAGTGAGGTCCCCGAAATACCATGCGAGGGTAAAAATGTGTGTATGTTTACAGCCAGTATTGGGAAAGATGGTCCGGCGACCAGCAAGGTTGGACAAGCGACTGGTGCGAGAATTGAGGGCGCTTGCTGACCCCAATGACCCTTACGACATAGTGACCGGTCGCACTATGTGTACCAGCGACTTCTATGAAGGTACTATTACACTAAACTCTTTTGCTCACTACTCCAACCAGCCTTTTGCACGACACTCTACCGCTACAACTGTAAGCATGTGCACTGCGATCAAAACAGGGACAGAGACATTTATTTGTCATATATCTGGGAACGCATGGGTTTTCTTGCCAGAGGGCGCTGCTGTTGACAGCGGCTACCTAACTTCTGGTAAAAAAAAGAGGTTCCTACACCATGACTTCTATCTACCGACTCACCCTGCAGTGAACGTGGTACGTAGTGTAGTGTAGGGTACGTAGTGTAGCGGTTTGGAACGACAGTTTGGTATTACAATCAGTAAGCTGCATACATTATCTTCATATCATCAGCTTACGGCAAGAACTATAGTAGGGAGCTGAGCAGAAGGTAAGACTTAGGAATGCGGCTGGGAGTGGGACCAAGCAGATGTCTATGTGGCCCCAACCACCACCCTGTTACAGTATATTAAAATAATCACTGAATATTATTTCTAAGACACAAAACACACTGGACATTCGGCTTCGTTGTGGCAAACTAAAACAATCTTCCTGTTTGTCTTCAAGTAATTTTATTTTAAGTAAAAAATAGTAATATATCACAGTTTATAAATACATAAATACGACTATCATATTCAAACACGATCTTCAGTGCCAAACATATAGTTTTTGTTAGGCATCAGCTGCGTACGAATGTTTACTCGCGTCGTTATTTAATACGACAGTTATTGACAACGTAAAATAAATAAAATAATATCGCAATTTATCATAACTTTAACTCTGCAGGTGTAATATAGTTTACCTATTATGTATTATATTTTGGTTCTAATTTAAATTGAGATTGAAAGTTATGCTTTCAATACGTAAATATTTCAAATAGAAAATTAATTATTAATTGTAATATTGCTATAACATGTTGGTGCAACCTGACCCAGTCATAATTGAAGCGCCTCGTTTAGGAACGGCCTGCGTGTCTCGGGGACAGGTGTCTGCTGGCCGAGGTACACCAAGGTCACAGCCACAGTCACCACCGCGGCAACACTGCGCTCCACAATCGCTCGTTGACTGACACTTCTTATCGCCAGCTGGCTCATGTATCTGGACTTCTCATATTCCGCACTCGTACTCTGCCTGGCAGCTATGAATCACAACCGTGACATTCAGGCTACCCCTTAAAGCTGCTCCTCCAAGAAGGGGGTCATAGGGCTTTCAATGCTAAAAATCAGTTTCTCATATCTCTGGGTGTATTAAATTTAGAACATTCATTCAAACTGCATTTTCTTCTATGGAATAACAGAAATGGTGGTACATGTTCAGAAAATTAAAAACTCATTTATAAAGTACTTTTTTGGTAGGTTTAAAATTTTGGAAATGCTGAAAATGCCTAAAAAAAACAGGCTGTGCTAACTGAACGATTATTGCGCATACAACACTGTTTATTTTGCTGAGTAGAATAAAAAAGTCCGCGAGGGCACCTATCTATAATTAATAGTTTACTCACAAATTAGCAAATTGTAAATAGCGTGCCAGTGTTGCACGGAAGACGGCCGCCGAAGCGACGTGCTCGACAGCAGGATGTGTCGTTGACCTAGGAAACACGAGTAAGAGCGTGCAGTGTTGTCATACCTACTTGTCGCGCGGCGAGCAGCTGCCCTTGGTGCGATAAGCAGCCCTCGGCGAGGTAAGCGGCCTGCGTGCCGGCGGGCTGCGTTTAATCTGAACGGAGAAGTAGCCGGACGTTTACTGAACAGTTCTTTTTCTATTGTCATATTATTAAGAAGTTTAGCTACTGTGGAGAAACTGTTATGGTGCGGAAAAGTTTTTCTGCGACATGGCAACATTAGCTCGTAACGGGGTGTGTCCAATGAAACTTTTCAGTTTATAATACTAATAATGATGAATTTCAACAGTATTATTTATTCAATACTAAAGGCAAATGAAAATGTTTAGGTGCGGTGTTATTTTTTTCATGTTATAAAATTACAACAGAGTATTACTGAATTAATTTGTAAATGTACGTATCATTATTTCATTTGCTGTTAACAAATTTCGCTTGGAACTGGGCCAGTAAACTATGAAATGGTAACTAAGAAGATACTATAGAAAGGAACAATAAGTTAAAGTCCCCGATTCTCGTACAGCTAACGACCTTAGTGTTCGGGTAGCGAAAAAATTCATAAAAGCGCCCAAAAACTGTAAATCCAAGAAAGATATATACTGTACGAATCTCCAACCCTTTATTGTTGTCTAGTTATGTGGCCGTAGAATATCGGGTAAGTAGTTTTCTTCTTTTATAAATTTTTTGCTTATGTTGTGCGAAAGCTTCGAAACTCGACGAAAATCTATCGTGTGTTCCTGGGCTCGACGACCTATTCCCTAGTCTCGAGGTTTATTTATTTAATATTGTTCCATATATTATTATACTGTATACCTGGGGAAATATGACATTGTGATTTTAGAATACAGTAAACCCCCGATTGTTGCTTTTTATAAATTTATTACGATTTCAGTAAAATAAATATTGTGAAAGGCCTATCGCAGCGCCTTTCTATTCAAAGATATTACTATTCCAATGAAGTTTATTATAATATTCTAGTAAATAATTTCCAAACATAGTCGGTACGGTCGCATGAGTTTATGTTGCGCGAGATGTTTTGCTTAGTTTGTAATAAAATATATGGTCATATGTGCATTTCCAGAATATCCTTTTATTCTAAATGAGTCATTCTATTAAAAAATATTTTTTTTTTCAAACGACTTTATTACGATATTCATGTAAATAACTCCCGAAGACGGGCATTGCGGCGCAAGAATGTATGTTACAGGCAATAATACAGTTAACTGAAACGCCTTTTAACATTTAAAAAATTGTTATTTTAATAATTATTAAATGTACGTAAAATATATTACATTCCACTATTTCTTACGATTGTAAAACATATTTTTAACATGCTTGGTATTCTTGGCCAATGTACGAGTCTTAGGGTCCGCCACAATTGTCTGTTAGCCCAGATTCGTTTATTTCACTTAAATGACAATATTTTGTAACAAACTGCAGTTCAGGTTGTTAAGTGACACATTCTTCAGCTATCGGAACAACCGGAATCTATAATAAACTGACAAAGCACAAACCTCAAGCCATGAACGAAGTTGCTTACCTAAATCCGTACGAATTGCCGATTTCTGCAATTGCGCAGGACGAGACAAAACAATTTCCTACTTGTAAACAAATACACAGCCGGGGCCGCCAACGGTTGCAAGTTGAAGCTCACATTCCGTAGATAATTGTGCGCTATAGACGCAATCAATATATCAAATGACTAATTTTTATAGATATTTTTTCCGGGGCGACTGCGAGCTTT
>PNEQ01045904.1:0-20466 GCA_003012365.1 Medauroidea extradentata
TTTTTATTGTTTTGCCTTCCATACAAATAAATATTAACAAAAAATTATACACATTAAATTTTGTTTCAAAGTCAAGTCACCATACACAACAAATAACTCGGCCGCGAGACACAGTAGTTCCACTACTGAGCCTGTTTAGAACTCGGGGACGAAGAAAACTGCTGACTAAAGGAAGCCTGTATCTTATTTATTAACCATTTACATACATAACTTCATAGTCAGCAAAGATAACGAAAGGTTTTTTTTTTCTCTTCAGCGCCCAACTCTTCGAGCGACACTCAGCCGTCGAGTTTGTAAGGTGAGCGCGCGGTGAGGGCATGGCAATAATGCACTACACATTTCATAGCTATATACAAGAGAACGGGTAAATCTATTGAGGCGAGGTTGCTTTTGAAAATAGATTCAGCTCATTATGAACAACTTCCTCGCTTTCATCCCCCATCTAACTTGAATAGCAAAAAAGTTTCTCACTGACCAACTTTTTGATGTTTCAGTTTGTTAGAAAGTGCACATTATGTTAGAAAAAAAATTCTGTACTACTAACGAAAAAACATTTAGCCTTCGGATTTTGTCGTTTGCGTCCAGATATATGAAATTACACACCATAAAAATTTGGATACGGTTTTGCTTTTGATTAGAAAGTTATGATGTGATATATTTAAAAATGCTTTAAAACAGTGCCAAGTTCAAAATATTTGTTTTTTAATTTTTTCAACCCCTTAAAATGGCGTAAATTATGAACCAAATATATCACCTGATGCGCGTTTCGATGCTGTACAATATGCAAAAAATTTTAAGATCAAAGTTACAACGTGAAAATTTTAGGATTTTTGGCAACAGCGCGCACCGAAACAAGGACAGTGCTTATGGCAGTTACCGTGCATTGGAAAGAGAGAGCGAATGCCCATATAACCCTGTACTGCAATCTAAGCGTGAGACGCTCTATAGCAGGCAACATGTAAAAGAGAGATGACAGATAACATTCACACTGGTTAAGAGTGTGACAGCAGAGAGGGTGGGGGCGAGCCAGGAGGGGCGGGGTGGCTTGTCTCTCTACCAAGGTCGCTTGCTGTCTACCAGCCCTAGCCTCGCGCGTGTGCCTAGCTCTGCTGTGCCAGTGGCTTCCAAGTTTACCCTCCTCCCCCCCCCCCTCTTCTAGCAAGTTATTTAGATAACCTCACCCCTAAGATAACATGCTGTGACAGCAACAAGCATTTCCTTTTTTTATCTGTCATGGTTTGGTCGAGGGGGTGGGGGAAGGAAAAAAAAGAATGGCGCTCTTTTTTTCTTCCTTCCTTTCCTATGAAAAGATAACTGGTCACCAGCTAGCGGCCATCAAATATCTTTCCCAGGTGGGGGATGGGGAAGGGGGAAAAAGGAGAACAATGAAGCCTTTTTCTTTAGCAGGGAGGAGTAATGATGGAGGAACCTGCCTTGCAAAGGTTCTCTCTCTGCCTCCCACAGTTGACACCCCGCTTCTTACTTCTCCCTCCCCCCTCCATCAAGACCCATACCCACCACCCGCCTTTTTTTCTTTGCTTCCTACTCTTGACACCTGCCAATTTACGGCTTTAACTGGCTTTAACTTCGCAACTGGCTTTAACTTCGCCTTCTCGGCCCCCCTTCCCCTCGCCACTCCTCAACCGACCACTGACCTTTCTTTCATGTATTTTTTTTTTCTATTTTCCGTGTATAGTATGCACCCCTGAATTTTTATCAGTTGTTTTGGAATAAAAGTGCATGCTATACACGAGTAAATATGGTATGAAGGATATGTTTACTAGAATATACATAGCACTGCATGTAGTGTATTTTGCATAAATTGCTCACAGCATAGACAGCTTCTTATGACATCACGTGTCAGGGGTTGTTTGTGATGGTACCACGAGGCCAGGACGGCCAGTGCATGAAGTAAGACCAGGCATTTACCCAAATCCAGTAAAATTTCACTACAACAAACATTAAAAAACTAGAAATTTATGTTCTTTATACTGAAACTTCTTTAAACTGTACACATTTTATATTACTTTAATTTCAGAGGGGTATGTGTAACTATATAATTTTCTGTGTGCAGCCCAGCTATGCTATTACAATGAATTTTCCAGGTTTAGTGCCGCATGTCTCTGCATGTGGTTCTGATGCATCAAAGCAAAACATTATTATAGTAATGGAAGGTTTTCGTTCTGGAATCAAGAGGAAAAAATATGGCATATTCGCTTATTCAAAATTTCTTGGCTGCATTGCCCAGTTTCTTAAGGTAAGCTTTTAATTTTGTAATATAAGTACAGTTTATACATAAAATATTTACAGAAATGATAAAACAATTGTTTTCGTCTTGGTTGCCACACAAGTTTTTGTCTCTTCAGTTTCAGTCTAATTTGTAAACAAATCCTGATCTTGCATAGGTATCTAGCAAATACATCCTCTTAGATCATATACAAATGTCCGTAGGCAAAAGAGCAGTTTAAGAAAGTTTGTTTCAGTTTCACACTCCTCGAAAACTTTTCACACTACTGTTGTGTTTTGTGTGTTAGCTAGTAGATTTTCAGTTCATTGTCCTTGTTAGCCTACTTTCTGAAAGAAAAAGTGGAGTTATGAGATCACCTGTCTGGCTGTGTGTGTGTTTGTGTCTGTGTGTGTGTCCATTTGTGTGTTCATGTGTGTATGTGTCCCCTCTAAAAACTTTTGAACCAGTGGACAGAAATTCATCAAACTTTGTACACATGTACTACATACAAAGTTGACTTGACTTTTGTGTATTTCATTCATCCTATGTGCATATTTAAAAATGGTGGCAATTTTTATGTTTTTAGCATAGTATTACATATCTTAAGAAGTATTTTTCAGAATTTCAAGCTTGGTACACATATATTACATCTAAATCTGACTTTACTGTTGTGTATTTAATTTATCCGGTGTTTATATTTTGAAATGGCTGCAATTTTTATATTTTTAGCATAGTATTACATATTTTAGGAAATATATTTAAGAACTTCACAAAACTTTTTACACGTACACTGTACACAATGTTGACTTTGAGCGGTGCTCCTTGTGTTTCCCTGAAATTAGTAATGGTGATAGGAGTTCTGGAACTAAGTTTGTTTTTCTTGGAGTGTTAGTGAAAGCCCCGGTCGCCGAATGCTGGGGCTCTCTTATTCAACTTCAGACTTGTCACTTCACTGGCCATGGAATGGTAGGCCTGGAGGATGAGGGGAGTGTCTAGTTCTGGCGGCTGGCGGTAGGGCCGCTCTGGTCACCGACTCGATCCTGGAGGGGGACTAGGAGTCAGCTGCTCACTCTTGGATCGGGCTGGAAAGGGTCAACACCACTGTAGGGCGTGGACGTCAGCTTAATGTTACAAGCAGGCCGGTGGTCCGAGTTAATGATGATTTCTTCAGCTAAGTGAGGATAGCTGACAATGTTTCTTAATCGCAGAGTGCGCGAGACACTGCATTGGGTATGTGTATTTATCGCTGGAGTGGCGGTATTTGGACATGGTGAGTTTTATTTTAATTTCGCCGATTGATGACATCTTACGAAGGTGTGTTGCGAGTCGCTGTATTCCTGGTTTTGACTCAAGGATTTGAGGAGGGCAGTACCTTTAAGGTTTCTAGTCTTTTTTCCTTCTGGGAAAAGGAAGAAAGCCCTACATGAACAGTAGCGGAAGGATTATACTTTCACTATCAAATGGGATATGGAAAAACGTAATTGTGTTGTGAAGCTTACTGGTGTGACTGGATGTATGGAGCACGAGAGAAAGAGTGTGCGGTTTGTGTTGTTCAGGTTATAAAACTGTTCAGATAGAGTGAGAGAGATTTTAAACGTCAAGATTTGGACGTAATTTGATGTCTTGTGGCACGTGCTTTTCTGAGAATGTAAAGAGATTGTAAATTGTGTTGAGTATTGAAAAATTATAATTTTAAAGTGATTATATGTTTCTTTTCTTTGTTCAAGATTGTTAAGAAGGTAACCAGCATCGCTAATAGCTATAAGCGTAGATTAGTTGCTGTGCATTTTCTACGAGTCTTTCCCCGTTTGTGTATGTTTAGAGGTAAACATAAAGGCTTACATTAAGTGGGGAGCTAGGATAATTGGGTAAATTTGGGTACAACTTGAATGTTGTGTATTCCGTTTATCCTCTGTTCATTGTTTCGAAATGGCATCTATTTTCATTTTTTAAGCATAGTATCAATCACATATCTTAGGAAATATTTTTCAGATATTCACCAAACTTTGTACACATATATGCTACCTACAAAGTTGACTTCAATATTGTGTATTTCATTCATCCTCTGTTTATATTTTTAAAATGGTGGACATATTAAAATTTTTAGCATAGTATGACATATCTTAAGAAATAATTTTTAGAATGTCTCCAAACTTTATACAATTTACTAAATACAAATCTGACTGGATTGTTGTGTATTTCTTTCATCCTGTGTTCATATTTTCAAAATGGTTGCCATTTTTTTTGCGTACTTTCCCTTATATTAGGAATTATTTCTCAGAATTTCATCAAACTTGATACCCACATATTCTGCATACAAAGCTGACTCTACTTGTGTGTAATTTGTTCATCCATCTGTAATATTTTGTAAATTGCAGCTTTTTTATTTATCTTTATAATAGAAAGACATCTCAAAAAATTGTTCCCCAATTTATTAAACTGGTTACTTGCATTTTATTTAACAAGCTGACTTAGCTTTAGCATATATTGTCAGGGTTCTTACGGTCCTGGAAAGTCCTGGAACTTTGACCATGTCCTTAAAAGGCCTTGATAAGTCCTTGATTTAATCCAGTCCTTGAAGAGTTCCTGAATTATTGGTTTGCTTACCTAATATTCTAGCGATTTTCCTGACAGTAAAATCCGTTCTCAGAAATATGAAACCATATTTTGTGTACACATTATTTCTGTAATGTAATTTACTTGATGATGACGGATATTTTGCAGCATCTGTGAAATTGATAAACTTTTTTTGTGACCGCTTTTCAAGTAGTAATCTGCATCTGCTAGAGTTTAATGGCAAAGTTGTTTTGGAAGAGAAACAGCGCAAAAAAGGAAACTATAGAGCTTTGAAAAGGAAAAGTGACCCATATGAAATGCAGTATTTACGAGAGTATTAAAAAATTAAATTACGTGTCAGGTGTGAGAAGCTAGCGTGCAGTTCCTGCTGCAAAGCGGAATGTCTCCCATGTTTTTCAAGTCGAAGTTGCCCTACCACTTCCAAAGCGTGTTTTATGCCAACTATCTCGCACTGTACGTTGTGCAATTAGTGACCGACGGTGTTTAACTTTGCTTACTTATTATTTTATTTATTCAGTTACAGTATGTAATTCGTGGTAATTTTAATACCTTGAATTGGGAATAAAATACTCTAATGTGTGCTAATACTTAAGCAGGAGCATGGCATCAGCCATATTTGTTTACATTATAACCGATAACAGACTACATTTTTTCGAAAACAAAATCTCTCTCTTAAAAAGTACTTATTTTGTGATTCGGTAAAATTTATTTTCATGAAACTTTTAAAATGATATGAAGGTGTTAATTTTTAATGAAATTGAAAATCTCTGGTTCATTTAACATTGGTGAACTTCAGTTCTAAAGGGGAGGGGGGAGGAAACCATAATATAAATGTCGCAAATAAAGCCTTAAACATTCAAATAAAAACTTGGCGTATCGCAGGAAATTTTCTACGATCCTTGAAATATTAGTAGACAGTCCTTGAAAAGTCCTTGAAAGTCCTTGAATTTTAATTGTATGGTGCTGTATTGTGTATCATATGTCTAAATAAGTATTATCTTTTAATATTCCTAGATTACGTAAAAATTTTAACTTCCAGAAATAATTTGCACCCACTTGAGGAAAGTAGGCTTATCAGTAGAGGTACGTCAATTTTGCAGATACATTCTTGTTCAAGTTGAACGCCAAAATGTATACTTCATAATCACGTGTGTGATTAGCTGGCGGCTGTCACGAAAAGCATTTGACTACCGCAAACCAATATTAAATAAGGAAATAATTCCTAGAGCTATCGCGTGCTACTCTCTTGTAAGGTTGTAAGCCAATGAATAATCGACTGTGTTCAGTGTGTGTACAGGACTGAGAAATCCAGGCTACTGCCAGATGAATCTGCGAAATTGATGTACCTCTACTTATCAGTTATGCGGGTAATTTATTGTTTAATAGTTATATTACTGAGCCTGTTGGAGCAGTAATAAAGCACTGGACTCACATTTGGGACGATCCAGGTTTGATTCCCAGTCCGGCCGTCCTGATTTCTGTTTTATATGGTTTTCCTAAATCTTTTTAGGTTAATGCTGGGATGGTTGTAGCTATAGACCATGAGCAAATTCTTCCCGGTTTCGGAGCTACTGGTTCTATCTCTAATGACCTAGTTGACTGTGTACTTACAGTGTAGTTGTGTCAATAGTAAAGTGTGACTGTATGAAGTATTTTTTTCACGTTAACAATGTCTGAAACTGTTACTGTGACTTGATTATGGTAAAAATATTATTTTCGTTTTGTTATTGTTTTACTTCAGCAGTCATGTTGAAAGCCTTTTTAGCGTGTGATTTGTTTTGTTACATTTTCAGTGTTCCGAATCAATACTTTATTGTGAAATTTGAAATCTGGTACAAATGAAACTTGCTGGATATTGTTGCATTGTTGTTATGATAAAATCGTGTACAGCCATTTATTTTAGGTAAGATCAGAACTACTAACTTGTTCAGTTGTATTTGTTATGTTTTGAGAAGTTGTGTACAGTTCAGTTTCCACTTCTAATAAAAAAAGGATGAGTGGTTATGAAGGAGGCAATTTTTTAATAAACTAAAAAAACGAGATTATATTAAGTAACCTGGTGGTGTTTGATAGGTTTGCATACGGGCTCTGGTTACTAACTGGACGCTGGAAAACGCAAATCTGATTATTAGTTAACATTTCAAGCTGGAATTATGCTCTTTTTGTGCTAACCACATGACTAAGTAGTAAATATTAATGATTATCTATAGAAAATACACTCATATATTTAAAGATGCATGTTATTGTTAGTTAATGTGTGTCACTGTCTACACTGTTTATCATGTACGTATATTTATAATACACTGGTGGTAGTCTACTCAAATCGTATTTTTTGTATTGCTGAACTTAAGGTGCCAAAAATGTGAAAATCTTTTAGAATGCTAACTTTTCTGGAAGTACACTGAAGCAAGTTGACATTTTACAATAATATATAAATAATTTGTGTGTATGTGAACCAGAGTAAAGAAGAAATTGTTTAGTTCAGAGAATTATTATTTCATTTGTATTAATAGTGCCCTCCTTATTATTTTATGTTAGTTTGCAAATCAGCATGTGTGTAGTTTGCATTCTGAACTACAGTACTGTGAAAGTAGTATTGTGCACTGTTTTCATAAGTATTGTACTTAAGATTTTTTTGGTAAATCGTCATGCTGTTCGTATAATGTGACAGGTGTGATAATTCATGCATACACTATTTGTGAAACAGACATTGTGATTCACTTAACCTTGTTAAACTTACCACAGATGGATGTAGTGAAATTATCTCGTGTTGTACAGGAGAAGAAATGAGAAAATATTGAATTTTATACCACATAGTTGAAAAACTCTGTACTGCGCATGAGGCAAAACAATTTCAAGGCACCAACTATCTGCTCACTCAAATACTGTTTATGAGGATAAGAAAAAAAATTTTTAGAAGGGTTTTTGAAGTTTGTGTGATCAAAAGAAAACACTTTACACTTTTTATTCAATAGCAATAACAATTATTGTTCTCTCTTGCAGTTTTAAGTGATGAGTGGCAAGTTCAATTTTTCAAAATATTGGGTTGATCTGTGACACCCCTGCCCCTGATGGCTGCTGCTATACTCTGTCTACACTAAGGTTGCAAGAGAAATAAAAATTGCTAATGAAATAAATCAAAGCAATTTAATAATATCATGATTCCTCACATTGTGATTGTGCCATAGCATAGTTACCTTGTATTTTTCAATATTTCAAATGAAATTTACGTTGTGCAACAATGTTGTTGACATTCACTTGGATGAATTAGCTGCAACCTTAGAATGGATATGAGTATACACCTTTCAGTAAATCTTGGGCCACCCTGCTAAGTGTCTCGTTTCAATGGTCGGTACTGCACGAGTGAAGGAAAAGACAAACTTTGTGGTGCGTGCCCGTGTGTGTGTTTTTTTATATATTTTATCTGACAGAATCAGCTGATTGTACATGATGTAAACTTAAACAGTACAGAGAAATGTATTGGCAGTTAAATGCTCATTGGTGTAGGCCTACATTAATTAGCTGCTGTGTTGTAATACTACATGATATTATGTTCGAAGAAGTTCTCCAACTTTTATTGTGTTTGTTATGCATTAGCCAACTATTAACCTAAAATGACTGCAGAAGAAAATGTTTACTTGAATAGTACCAATTTGATGTTATTTATAAAGTGGTTATCCACTGTTGTGATAAATTTGAAATATTGTAGCTTTTTATTTTTTTTATTTTAATTTTTTTTTATGTTAATGAGCACAGCAAATCAGTGGAAATGATGTGTAAAAATGAAAATGTGTTTGAATATGTATTTAACATAGCCCTACTTGTAGATTTGTTGTGGCTTTGACTATCATACAACTAATAAGTTTCAGTAACTGTAACAAAATTTTTGAAAATACCTAGTTTAATGAATTTTGCGATGAAAGCAATCATTATTTTTTGCATTCAATAAGTTATTCTTTTGTTGATATTGTACAGAGTCTACAAGGCACCTACAGCCAAAATATATTGTCAGATTTAGTAAAATATGTGTTACTATGCTAGCAGAAGCAGCTAAACAAATGTTGCACAGTTTTACTGTTATAGGTGATTCGGAATAAAGTGAGCACTCAAAAAAGCCCAGATTAATTTCTATTTTCTGGTAGTTTATATCTTTCCGCTGCATGTAAACATCAACATTGCAACTGCTTTTATTTACATAGGCTTGTACAATGTTTACATTTACAGTACACGGCTCCGAATGTTATCTACAATATCTACTCATTAAATGCACGGGTGCTGAATATATGCTATACTCAGTAGTAATCTTAGTTATAAATACCTGCGAGTAAACTTCTTATATAACACTGGTTTCCCTGTGTCTACTCGAACGGCGCTATTACTGTTACGAATCTCGTAAATGTATGCACAGTATATTCTAACTTTTAAACTAAAACCGCCACTAAACACACACGCGACACACGCAACTCAAGAATACAAATTCCGTTCAGCATACTGCAATGAACGACGACGACGCACATAAAGAGAAACAATAAATAACGTATTTTCTTAATGTGTAAAACAGGAAAAAAATGCTGTTTCTATTTCCAGATAGACTACTCAGGTTGGCGATCATAAAACAAAACAACTTGCATTACTAATTACTTCACATAATTTACCAATGATATTCATAAATAGTCACTTTTAGTACTTTTGAATGTGTTTATCAGAAACCCATATTCATTACACAACAGACAAACAAACTGAATGACGCAATTCGCTTCCAAGCGAAGCTTGGCAAAGCGGTGCTCTGATGTCATCTGTTGATGGAACTTTAAACTACCTCTGTGGCGCGAAGCATTAGCGGTGTCTGCCAACGACAATTGGCTCAGTTGCGTCGCTTTGTGCTTGCGCTAATTAAATAAAATTATACAGTTAGTTGGTATGTCAATAAGAATTTTAAAGTATATTAAATACAGAAAGGTCGTTTGCATTTGATAGTGTTTCACTAATGCTGTATTCCAATACGAAAATACACGGAACTACATGCAATTATTCGCTGCCAACCATACAAACAATAATGTAACTGTATATGCAGTAACGGGTAGTTATTTTTTTCAAAGGTTAAATCTTTAGTGCTCACTTTATTCCGAATGACCTATACTACTGTAATGCGTATCCTGCAAACAAGGAAGTATGCGATGATATTACAGTCTTGTTTAGTACCATTCCTCTATCTTGAAGCAAAATCGTTGTACAAGTAGCACGAAAATTGGCATAGTACTTTTTAATTGTAGTTTCTAAACACACTTGTTAAAACGTTTTATGAATATCTGTTGATACCACGTAATTTTAATGGCTTGAAGACAACCGTTTCAGCTTTTGCCTTTCTCGTGAGAACAAAATTTTCTTTTGAAAAATTGAATTTTCATGAAAAATTGGTTTGCTGAAACTGACGGGAACATTACTTCAACAAAATACAGACCTTGTAATGCCTAGCTTAGCCAATTATGTTACATCATCAACTTGCCTTTGCTATTTTCAGTCGGAACATTAGTTATTCTAGAACTTCCTAGGTTATTTGGCCTACTTCAAACCAAACAGCAAAGCAGTATTTCGTGTCAGATGCTATAAAAGTTAGAGGACATAACCATTACATGTTCTCAAAGATAGCTTTGAAACAAAACCATTTTTCTTTGTAATATTTAAAAAATGAGTAATATAGGTTATCCAACATGTAGAGTGATAAGAATGACAACTGATGTTTCATCATATGGGTTATTATTATGTACTTGGCTGTAAAAATATGTAGTATTTTTTAAACTTTACTATAATTTCCTTGTTCAGTAGTTATTCTGTTAATATTGGCTATTTCTTTCACTTAGGCTTATAGTTATTTAATGAACAAAACTTGGACACAAGCAGTCCTGTGGCCCATGCAGGTTTCAAAAGACGTACAAAATATCAATTCCTTAATATATAAAAATTTTTTTCTGCTTATTATGTATCACTGACCGTGTTCCAAACTATCCTATGCCTTTCAAAACTTCCAGTTAACACCACATTCTGACAAAATACGTGACCAAGTCCTCTGCTGATGTGAAGTAGCCCTCAAAAATTGATATCATTAATTGCAAATGGGTTGCTCGTGTCTCGTAGCCACCGTCTTGTTACTTTCTCTTACAGAAAAGGTCATAAAAGTTAAAAAATAAATACTGTGCCTGTACCTGGGGGTTATCTATCATTTGGTCTTGGATGTAAACTGGAAATTCTGTGAAGTTTTAACTGTTGCTGTAAAACATTGCAGTTTACCTTATTTATTACAAACCATTTTTGCCTCGAGGTATTCTGTAAGATGACCCAGTAGAAACTGTAGTTTTTGCCTGTTTCAGTATTTTAATACATTGCAAAGGACTTCTTGTTAACCTTTTAAAAAATTGAGAAATTTATTGTTAGTGCATGTATTCACAAAACTATGTGGTGTTATTTAAAAATAGCACACACAACCATTAGTAACTAGGGATTCAAATTTGGAACCTTGTGGTTTGCAGGCAGTGTCTTGCATGGCAAGTAACATTTCATTATTAACTTAAAATTTAGGCGTTACAAATTGTGTACAGAATTTGATTTAAATATTCCAATTTTTGTAAAATACATTCTAGTAAAAAAAATTGTATTAGAATCTTTAAATTTGTTTCCTGCCCATTTTATGTGCAGAATGTGAGGTGGCATAATGGCAAAACATCTATTTCGTGTTTAGGAGGACCTGGGTTTGAATCTCGGTCCAGCCGTTTCAATGTATGTTTTTCTAATTCACCCAAGGCGACAAATGCTGGGTTGGTTCCTTACGGGCGTCCAAGTGGTCAGAACTATGTGCTATGCTTTCAGTGTACTGCATTTTATATTTTTCTTGTATTTTACTAAGCACCAGTGTGTGAAAGGTGTGATAAAGGAACAATATTAATTTTAAAAAAATCATTTAGGGCAAAAAGAGGATTTCCTTAAAATTTTTTTGCTGTATGAATTTTGAAATAGTGCTCTATTACCATGTTGACCTGTACCTTTCAGTGAATGGTAACAACACCCTAGTAGGTACGTGGTAAAGAAAGTTAATGGAAATTCATAAAGGAGTTGGCATGTGTGGTAAAATTCAAAATAAAAGTATGCAGATATCAAACACAGATTAAAGGCGAACTAACTACTTGTTTAATCCCAGAGCAATTTCTTTGTAGAGTTGATAAAACTTTAAAAAGTACTTGAGCCAACATGTACCATTATTAAGAGTACTAGTTTTATTTTTTAAATTTGCATTCCACAATATTTAATGTTCATATTTTCATAAGTGTGTTAAAATCATATAAAAATTATTTTCTGGTTGGTGTTATGCTTGTATTACATTTCCTTTGTTGTGAAGTCCCAAAACTAAGAAAAATCTCTTAAAACTAGACAATTTTTTTAGAACTTGACACTCTTCATACAGGCACCCAGCAAATTCCTTCCTATTCTTTCCCCTTATTTCCCACCCACAGTGTGCCCCTGCCAGGACATTTTACTTTACAGGGGCACTTGAAAATGCTTAATAAATAAGTAATGAATGTTTTTTATGTTGTAGTGTTCTGTTTTTTATATCAAACCATATAGTTGTAGGTGTTTTAATGTACATAATACAAACTTGTATAAGGTATCGGTGTTATGGTTAAGATAGCATAAAGGTAACACAGAGAATTGTAATCCTTATAACATGTTTGTAAGCGCCGTGTTTAGTCCATTTTGTTTTCTTTACTGGCAGGTTGATCCTCTAGGGACTTGGTCCAAATGGAATGGAACCCACAAAACTCTCGGAGAAGATATTCTGGGTCACATGACCAGTCCATTCCATGAGATAAGAATGGATTGTGCTCAGTATGTGCAGTTAATGTTCAGCAGTACCTTGGAAGAAAGAGCATTACAGAGACAGAAACAGTTGTTTGAAGATGTGCGTTTGGAGGTCATGGCATCTTTTTCTGTTGATGTACGTACCTGTTTATTTAAAATAAAGTTTTCAGCAAAGTTATAATGTAAACAATTCTTGTTGTACTTTTATAACTTTTTTCTCAAAATGGAAAAGTAATTCTGGTGTCATTATGAATACCATAATGCAACCATTAAGTGTTAATCTGGAAAATATTATTGCTCTTGATTTTATGTACTCCACAAAACTTTTCAGTAGCGTTCTCCTAGTGAGTAAATTATAGTACATACTGTAATTCTTTCATGCTACGTTATAACAAAATATTGTTTTAACGTTTTATAATAAAAACCGTAGCCTTATGTTTCGTTCAATGCACTGTTACGTTGCTTTTTGAAGGTATGATTATGTAGTTCTCTCCAACCAGTTAGTTGTAGCTGTTTATACAGCACTGTAAATGACAGAATGTGACTTGACAAGGTGGTGTAGGTTATCAGTTTTGCCTTCCAATATTCCATAGATGTGTGAAGCATCATAGTCATAATTTCTGAGGTTAACAGACTTATTGCTTTTTTTTTTTTTTGTTAGATTTTATCTTTTGGACTGGGGAATTTCTAATGAGACAAAGCTGATGTAAAATGTTTGGATGATTATTCTTCATTGCTCCAGCATAATTACTTATAGGGAAAGTAATGTTATTTGATCGTTTAGTTTGTTTTCACTAGATTACTAAGGTGGTTATTAGTGGTGTAGTGGTATGTTCACTCACCTTCCACCATAGCAGTCTTAAGTTTGGTTCCCAGTGGGCTTGCTGTCAGTTTTTGCATGTCCCTCCATACTGTTTACCAGAATTAAAGCCCTCACTGTTATGCGCTGACCTAATATCATCACTTAACTATAATCTAATGGTAAGAATGTACCTGACATTTAAAAAAGTTAGGTTTTTGGTTTTCATTACATATAGTGGTTCAGCTTCGTAAATTTTTGTTAATATTGAGCAATTCGAATTTTTAAGGTTTCATATTTTTAAGATTGTAGCACTTGCCCCCTTTGGAAAAAATATATATGTATTTTAGAAGGGTTTAAAGTTGATGAGAATTTGCTTATTAATATGAAACAACATTTTGCATCACAATTCTTCATTATAAATGTATGAAGTCGTGTATACATCTGTACATATTTAGAGTACATGTAATTTCTTAACATTAAATTTATATACTTGTATTGGTTTGTGCAGTTTTTATACACTGAAATGTTTAAATTGTGATTCTTATTGGCAAATGTCTAGGTACAGGTTTTTCGGAAATAATATATATTTTAATGTTGTTTTTTTGTACTCATTCCTATTTTCTTCCTTGTACTAAATCCTGGTGATGCCCGTGCAATTGTTCAACCATTTTTGAGCTCGGCTATAGTGTATTGCTGTCTTAATGAATATATCTCTAGGTAAAAAAATTAATTAATTTTTGACATAATGTGGTGTATAAATTAACTTACATTTGTTGACATTTACACCTTTACATACAAATTTTCAAATGTACATTGCCAGACTCATCACCTGATGTGTGTAGATTACAAACATTTATACCTACCAAGATATGGGAACTGTGTGCTAACATTAATAAATGTCAACATTAAATTAAATAGGAAGGCACTGTGTAATTAATGTATACATTGATACACCATACAATTGCAACACATTTTCATTAATATTTTTGATGGTTAAAGCAAAATGGGAGACAATTTACTGAACTGGAATTATATTTTTAGAATTTCTGTAGTTAACTTTCGAGCTACACACAAATTGAAACTACCATAAACTCCTTAGTTTTACAGTAGAACACAATTTTTTACACTACTCAAGGAACCTGGAAAAATTGTTGTAAAATGCATTAAAGAGTAAATAGATGGAAATTTCTACTGTAAAAGGAGTAAAAGGAGAAAAGGGATCACGAAAATAGGGTGTAAAACAGGCATTTAAAATGCATGTGGCCTGCAAATATTTTTCATTGGTAGGGAGCATCATTTGGCCCTCAACATACTGTTTGGGCCGAACTTTGTTAACATCTACTCTAGGTAGTTGTAATTTCTGGTTTTTTGTGCCCAACTTTGTAAACATCTGTTCTAGATAGTTGTAATTTCTGTTTTTTTGTGCCCAACTTCGTAAACATCTGCTTTAGATAGTTGTAATTTCTGGATTTTTGTGTTTGTTCTATGGCGAGAGTGTTACAGTAAAATCCTTCATGTGATGCATGCTGCCCACGCCCCACCAGTTTGATTCATGCACCTGGTGTAAAATTTGGGGGGGGGGGGGGGCGCTTAAAAAAGGGATTTCTGCTGTACTTTTCTGAACTGGATAATATGTGGGGAAAGGTTTTACGGCCCTTTAAAAACAAATTATTTAAAGCAGATGATAATGAAGTGAAAGGACATCACAACATCCATGCCCGAGCCGTAGACTGGCTTTTAACTGACTATGCTACGGAGGCCGGCTTGGATAATGTGAAGGGCCACGGTGGCAGAATGGTCGGACCATTCGCCTCCCACCAAGGCGATCCGGGTTTGATTCCCGACGGGGTTGGTCCTTGGATTTTCGCATGTAGGAATAGTGCCGGAAAGTTGCCATTGGTCAACTGGTTTTCTCAAGGATCTCCCATTTCCCCCGCCCCTTCATTCTGGTGCTGCTCCAAACTCGCCTAATGTCACCCCTCATCAGTGCTAAAAACCTCGATGTTGAGCGCTGACAATAATCTCGCTCTCTCTCACTCATTTGGATAATATGAAGTATACTATGTAGTTGATTTAGTCTGACCATGTATCAGTAAAAAATAATTTTACATCTTACATTAATTTTAGTTTCTTGTAAAAATATTACAACATATCACTTTATAGTGGGGCCACTGAAAAACCTAAATTCTCCATAAATTAATTTTTACACACACCTAGTCTGTGTACTTTACTCATCAGAAGATTCTAAATTCTCAGTTGAGTTCTGGTTAGTGCAGTTTCCACAAATTTGCTATTCTTCACAAAGGACAAGGGATTTTCCCTAACGAGTTTGTCAAATTCTGTGATTATAAAATAATTCATTTGGTTTATGTTTATCATACTGTTAACTTGAAAATGAAAGATGTCAACTGTTTTTAAATCTCCAAACTGTTTGAGTTAGTTTCATTCTTATTTTATTTACATCTATGCCATTAAAAATAATAATGAAAATCATAGTGACAGTATAGTTGTACAAAATAATTTTTAGTAATAAGTTATAAGAAATAATCTGAACTTGAATCTGAACTTGAAAGAGTGAAATTATGTACCAGAGAATTTTATTTAATAATTCAAGATTTTTTTAGTTTTCTGTTGGTGATGTCATAACTATTGTCTTTCAAAAGTACAAATAATTTTTAATACTCTACAACTTGTAAAAATTATGTGATCATTACTGGTAATGGAAATTCTTTGAATTTATATGCTCCTGTTTATGATCACAAGGCTGCCTAGTACAGTACACTATAGAACAATAATACTGTACCGGATGTGGGGACAATTTTTCAACAACAGAAGGTTGTACTTGTTAGCGTCTAATGGTTAAGATTCTAAAATGAAAAAAAATATATATCGTGAAGTTTCATTATAAAAAACTTCAGTGTAAAGAATTTCTCATTTTAAAGTACAAATTAAAATACCCCTCTAGAACTAAAATAATGTAAAATATGTTCAGTTTAAAGAAGTTTCAGTATAAAGGACATCATTTTCTTGTGTTTTTTTAATGTTCGTTATAATGAGATTTTACTGTATTTTGATTAACTAGCTATGTACTGTAATACCACTGAATCTCACATGGGATTGTAGATAGTGGTGTTACAATAATTTGTAGTTGCATTTATTGTTTTTATAAAAGGAATTTGTGAGAGCATATGGGAAAAAAAAAATGTTTTGTTCTATGTATTTTAAATGTGATTTTGGCAAGTTCTGTTTTTATTAAGTACGTATATTTAATAATTTTATGTTTATTTATAAAAACAT
The DNA here is from genome assembly GCA_003012365.1 of Medauroidea extradentata. NCBI lineage: Eukaryota > Metazoa > Arthropoda > Insecta > Phasmatodea > Phasmatidae > Medauroidea > Medauroidea extradentata. The sequence continues at coordinate 16,755 of PNEQ01045904.1, forward strand.
TAAATTTATATTTAATCCCTGGTTTGTCTATTCTTATTGTACACAATTGTTTTACAGGATGATTTGTCACCTAGAGAAATGGCAGATGAAGGGGTGAATCGTACTGCCAGTGCTTTACATACTGTTACTTCTTTGGTAGTTGCAAGTCCATATATACATCGCAAAGCTGTTTATTTCTTTTTGGAGCTGATTCACAAGAAGAACATCAACCTAGGTGCTGTTCTACTGTTATTATTATTCTTGTTATTATTGTCATCTAGTTAATAACTTTATCAGCCTATTAAATGTAATTTTTACTGTACCGCCAAATTAAAGTACCATACAACACTTTTAAAATTTTGAATATGCTAATTAATTTACATTTATTAACCAAAAATATAGACCAGGTGCAAATTTATTAAGTTTATTAAGCTGGAAAAATTTACCTGATTACGTAAAGAGTTTTACTGTATTGCGTTGTGACATCTTTGTTAGTGATAACATAATGTAAAGATTGCTACCATATTTGTCGGAATATAGGATGACCCCACATATAAGACGAGTCATGGTTTTGAAGGTACAAAATCTTGAAAAAAAGTAAATTACTAATTTCGAAATTCCCGACAGAAAAATATTTTTTTATTAATCCAGAAACATTTAAAAATTTAGTGTAAATATTTTCAATGCATTTATTACCGTCATATGAACATCATAGTAGACACATAAACGAATAACATTGGCTACTACTGCCCTCCGGGCGCCCAAGAGCCAGGAAAATGCACAGCGGCGGCCGGCAGCTGTGCGCGACTTGACAACGCCGGACTGAGGCACGCCGCACGCAACATGGCAACCCCGGGCTACAACAGCTGCTTGCAAGGTCATCAAATTCCTGTGCCAGCCTAGCACCAGACAGTAGACACATGAATGTGTGGCACGGTACCTAGATCCTCGTTTTTTCCGCCCGAGAGTTTTGTGCTTGCAAGACAAAGGATGTAAGCATGCGGACCTAGATCCTCGTTTTCTCCGCCCGAGAGTTGTAGGCTGACGAGACAAAGTATCTCGGCACGCGCTCCAGCTGCATCGATCGCTGCTTCGCTGTGAGGAAGTGTCCTTTATTATGAATGACTCTCATCAAAATTTCGTACCGTAAATTTCATTAAAAAAACGGGGCACTTGTTTTCATTTGTGACGAAAAACGCAATTCCTGGAAACATCATACAACTCCACAGCTTAGCTTTCGAATGATTTTTAGGTTACCAAAAATTTTTGTACCTTCATATAAGACGAGTACCAATTTTTGAAGGCCAAAAATATGTAAAAATAGTTGTCTTATATGCCGGCAAATACAGTAGTATAGATAACCACAAATGTTTTGAGAGTCATTCTTTTACGATTACAGTGCTTGATAATTCCTCTTAGCTTACAGTCAGCATGCAGGTGGCTGTGTGAAAGATGTTGAATTTGTTAAGTTGTTAATAAGTGAACCATAATATAAGAATCAAAGATTATGCAAGTAACTGATGAATATTAGCGAAAATCTGTAGTTCAAATAACAAAAAATTTCTCTAGCACCACATTTTGAAATGAAACTGTTGTTTCCACACTTTGTAGTAAGAAAATCAAAATGTAAATATGATTGATTTTACTGCAAACATGCATAAAGAACAATTTTGCACTTGCTAAAAGTTATATGGTGATCTGAGTTTATGCTATATTTTTTATTTAGGGCAGGTTATACTTGCCATTTTTGGGTTTCTTTTATCTGCACAATGTCTACTGCAACATTTAGGAGAATCTTAAGGCATGAGTTGGTACATACGAATCACCTGTCCCAAGCACCGGACGGCAGACATATATTTATTTCGTAGTTATCATGGAACACTATAGACTTTCAAAATACGGTACTTACATGAGTGCTTGGTTAGCTTCGTTGAATTAAACTATTGATTACTGAAAAAATGGGGGTGCCAAAAAAACTGATATTTATACTGAAGTTGTTATTTAATTACTTAATCCATCTTTAAAATACAAAACACTTCCTCTCCAACCACCACTTTACAAACATGGCAATCCACAATGGCATCTCTAAGTTCTAATCATTCAGTATGTCTAATGACCTAACCAACACATCTTTAAGTTGGCACAAATTGTGATGAGAGATACCTTACTTTAGGTACCTTCCTTGCTTCCAACACCTGCAGAAACCAAACCGAGAAGGAAAGAAGTTCGGAGTTATAGTCATGGGTGCTGCCAGTATAGACTAAGTTATACTCTGCGTCTTGTCACGATGATGGTTGATAGTAATCTCATGCAGAGTACAAAACACACCCATGTAACATTCACTTCTTCTGGTTAACACACTTTTTTATTTCGAGCTGGCATTATCACGTCACCACCATCGTGCGACAACCACTTGAGCATTACCTCCCCCAAAAATATTGTTATATTTCTCAAAAATTTCTTCCATTTTTATGATTCTCCTTCCGAGAAATTAACTACAATCTAGACTAGTGTACCTGAGTGAGTAAACTACACTGTTATAATAAAGATTAATGCACAAAAGCTTCTAGAACCTTCTGGGAACTTCTTATTCCAACAATAATGTTACTGTTACCTTCAAATGCTAATTAAAATGGAAACTTTGATTTATTTACTTCTGGGAATTTATCGTCAGAAACCAATTTCATTACACTAATACTAAAAAAATAAGTTAATCAGTTACAATATATACTGTACTTCCCCACACATTGGAATATATTAACATGAGAATACCCTTATTTTTGCTAAGAAGCCACTGGAATTGGACTTCCTGCTACATAGTTGAATGTTATACAACATTTGGTGTTCACACTTTATTTGGTAATTTAGCAAGGTCACTTATGAACACTGTTGTCTTAATAAAACAGATACATGTGGGGTAGTTGAAGTAAACAGTAAGCCTCTCTTTGCTAGAATAATAAGGGTAGGTTTAGATTGGTAAACCACACCATCTGGTAAATGACGTCCCCAAAAAATATTTTATGAAGTGTGCAGAATAGAGGTCCTGCAAACTGAGGCAGTACTGGTTTAGTGTATATAATTATCTGTGTTTTCCCCTTGCTAAAAGCCACTGAAAATAACTTTACTATCTGTTACAGCTACATGGCACTCGGTTGTTTAAGTGTTTTTGGCAAGGTGAAGAGGTGCTGTAATACTGCAATATGTGTTATTTAACCAATACGCTGAAAAGTCGGTATAGGGTCCATATTACAATTTTTTTGTAACGTATAACGTAATCAGAAATGATCTGTACGTTAACATTAATGGGGTGTGGGTATCTAGCGTATAGATCAACACTAGCATTAGCTTTGCACATGTAATGAGTGTAAATAGAACGTATGAAATTAGACAAGAGAAATCTGTATTTTATTAGAATGATTAGTGAAATGATTGTTCAAACAATACGAAACATTACCGCTTCCACAACATTTAATTTTATCGTGTTTAATTAAAATCTCAAAGTGTAGTTATTAAGAAAATGAAAAGTTAAATTTTAGTATAGTCCACAATCTACATCTAAACTACTGGGAACCTCTTCTATCCTGGATCTACGTAATCTGATAGTAGACATTACCGTAGATTTTCTTCTTATTGCACAAAACCATGAGTAGACGACGGAATGTTAGTTGATCGTCCTTCCCGTCCTGGTGGAGATACCAGCTGAAGTCGTACTACGAAGACCCTTCCTTCGGTA
>PNEQ01045905.1:0-20466 GCA_003012365.1 Medauroidea extradentata
GGGGGGGGGGGGGACGTAGATACCCGAGAAAACCCGCCGACCAACGGCATCGTCCGGCACGATTCCCACATGCGAAAACCCGGGGACCGACCCCGGAGGGAAACGAACCCGGATCGCCTTGGTGGGAGGCCACCGCGGCCCCTGCAATTACTAGAGATGATGGTTAGAGTCCCGGATACATCGCGGGTTCAACGACCAGCAGGCTGGACTGCACAGTCCTGTATACACTCTGTCCTCAGATACTTGTACATTGTCTGCTGCTACAGTGAGTGAGCATTGGAACATTTGACGATGTAGCGTGGGAGTCCGTGAGTGCTTCTATGCATGTCCACCATTGGTTTGGGTTCCGCAAGGTCACGTTTAATAAACAATGACCCAATCGAAAAAGTCTCCACCCTATTCATGACTTAGAAATTCAACGTCTCCTCAGTTGAATCCGCGAAATTTCTGGGACTCTAATGATGGTTTATAGCCTGAAAAACTTGACTGTTCATCTCATGTAAAGATTAATGGCTTTCACTTGTCCGTAGAGCTGTAGCCCTATTTGACTGAGTTAATAAGAATCCCGGTATTGTAATAGTTGATGCCTGTTAATGGTCTGCAGACCAGCTACGTATGTGTCAGACGTATATACCCAATCGTTAGGGACAGGAAAATTTCGCGAATTCAATTACCTGCAAGTTAGAAACAACCATTCTATGCATACTCAAGCCCCGACAATTTCTCCAGTAGCTGCTACTCGATGGAACGGCAAACAATGAACGAATAGACAGGGCTTGAGTATGCATAGTACAGTGGATTCTAGTCTGCAGGTAATTGGATTCGCGAAATTTTCCTGTCCCCACCAATCTCCTCTGCGAAAGGCCGACGAGTTGGCTGCGAAAGTGTCCGGGAGCAGGCCTGGTGAGTCTGTTAGGGGTAAGATGGGCCCCGACTCAAACCAAGAGGTGACTGAGCTGAGGATCTCAGTCGGGGGACAGGTAAGTGCGAGAACCAGGGATGGGTGGCCCTTGGCTCTCTCGCTAGCTTCTTTCTTCCTTTGGAAGGTGGTATGGAGGCGCAGTTCAGTGTTCCGTTAAAGGGTTCGGGTGGTTCCACCTGGCTGTTAGCTAAAGTCCACTGCGTAGTAGAGCGTGATCTGTCTCCTCGCCCATGGGGGCCGGGCGCTGGGATGGCCTGGGCTAAGAGGCACCGTTAACAAAGAAAGCCGCAGGAAACTGCGAGTAAAGATAGTATGTCCCTACCAATCATGCTTATCGCAAGAAATTACAGCGTTTTCAAGGGTATGTTGGTTCAAAATATTTTCACGATGTACAGTCATCTCTACCAATTAATGACCATGAAGCAGAGCTGCAGGTGTGCACATAGGACATCGAAACATGTCGGTGAAAAATTATTTTCGTGAAATTTAAGGATCCCTACTCTTACATACGGCATACCAGTCAAAGCGGGAAGGCCATGGAAACACGACTGCATCTCTGGAAAGATTTCTCTCTGGTCTGCAAGAGGCAGGAGGGAATGTGGGCTGGGTAACGTGGCGGTGGCAGTTATTCTTGGAACATCCCCCACCCCCTCACCCATACTCCCCCCAATCCTCTCCTTTCCGGCATTTCATTCGCCTGTTTTCTTCATTCCACGACTCCTCCAACTTTATCTCACGTGCCCAGTGGCATTATTCACGCCCACGCTCGAAAATTATTTGTAAAATTTACTTGGAAGAATTTCTTTGTATTTTTTACAAACCTTTGTAAAAAGTAGACAAAGTTTTTCTTTAGATAATTATTTGTTAGTATACGTGAAAATACTTTCGCTAAGAAAATAATACTTTGTTGTTTACAATAACCACGAGTTTGCCCGAATTTATATAATAACACACAGACCAGTGCCTATGATATGTATTTAGCTGAAAAAAGTGAATATTTATATTATTTACTTGCTGCAAAATTAAGAACGTTGTGTTATTTGACTGTACGTAAAATATACTTACAGTAAAACATATAAATAAAAGTACGTAATAAATCAAAATCGTGTAGGACTAAGGCCCTGCTACGCTGGGTTGATAGCATGTAGCAGCTGATCAGCAGTCGACGTATCAAAGAGGCAAATAGAATACAATATGGAAACAACGTAGAAAAAAAAAAGATTAAGGTGCATGGTTACGAAGAGCAAGGACGTAAGTTAGAATCCTGGATCATCAGGTTTTTTTCCTCGCATAGTAATCACACATTAAAAAAATATTTATTTTACAGCTATGTAATAAACATGTTCACATTCATGGATAGAATGTAATGAGCATTTCAACGTAAATTTTTTTTGTAAGTACAAATTGTTTCTTCTACAGGATGTTACAAAAAGGTACGGCCAAACTTTCAGGAAACATTCCACACACACACACACACACAAAGAAAAAATATGTAATATGGACATATGTCCGGAAACGCTTAGTTACCATGGTAGAGCTCAATTCCTAACATCTCGTTAATGTCATCGTAAAAAAAAAAAAAAAAAAAAAATTCGTACAGACACTGTTCCAGTTACCCAATGGAATGTTTCGTTAGAATGTACGTTACTTCCTAGGATCACCGCCAGGTGGGCGACGTGACGGAAGGTAATAGTGACTGCATTGCGTCTCTTCAACTCACATGAAATGATGGACTGGGAGCACACAGAAACAGACAGTACCAGCATATCACATATTTTCTTTCTATGTGTGTGTGTGTGTGTGTGTGGGATGTTTCCTGAAAGTTTGGCCGTACCTTTCTGTAACATCCTGTCTACAACGTATCATGTATCACCAACAAAACACGGCAACCAACAACTTTTAATATTTGCATTAACATTTTCGAAAGTTATGATGACTGCAGCCTGTTTTTACTATGTATCCGTGCGTACCGCATTTATAAAGGTGCGAAGTAAAGGGCAGCGCATGCTTCTCTTTTTTATTTTATGATTTGTAGATATTTTTTACGTAGCATCAGTCTAAAATAGCCGTTTTCAGCAATTTTGAGTTGCACCGAAGCCATTTTTTAAAAGCACATTATCTAGAAAACCAAAATAGAGAAGTATAGTTTCAAATGTGTTTTCTTTTTGTAGATAAAGATATAGAAGACATATTTAGTAATATTTCATAAAAAAATTATAAATAAATAAACTTTCTCCTGACTGCTACAACAGTGTTCATACGCCGGCTGTATAGGGCTCTTAAAATAACAACTGGGTTTACGTAATAATCTGCCTGACTGAATGTGTTATTTCTCTGCACTCGGGAAATGGACAGACAGCAGGAAAGCAGCTGGCCGGGACTGTGAGTGACCTGCCTTGCTGTTTACAGAGGAAATTCCTGCAAGGAGGCTCGCACAATACCACCCCGGGCTGTTTTGACTCGTGGCTGGCCCGTTGCCACTTGGGGTTGTGCTTCCTGTCAAGACACACTCTATAGTTGGACCTTATTTACACAGCGTCGTGCATAACTGAGCACATTAACGTAAGTCAACAAGTTTCTCAAACTTGAAATAGTAGAAAATAATATTTAACACATCACGTTTTTGAAACGGACTTACATGTATAACATAAATTCTCCTATATGTACATGTAAGAATTAAAACCAAAAACATGGGGCACATGCAATAGGTAACTGATGCATGAATAGTTCACCTAACTCACAAACAATGTTATTGCACTGCAAATTATATTAACTGTTGAGTGAGTTTTCTCAACGACAGCTACTCTCTACACTCCTTACAATAATTTTTTCGTTTTAAATCTTACAAATATTTGCAGAGGGCAAACTATTTTATACTTTTTAGACCGTTTTAAAAGTATGGAGTGTTAAATTTTTTATTATCATAAAAATTACAATATTTATTCTATTCAAACAATTATTTTTCACATCCAGTTCTGACTTCTGTTAAAGGTTCAAGTCTCTAGTTCACTGTTACTGAACAGATAAACAGACAAGAAAAACGAGTTAGTAAAATATCATGGTAAAATGCCGTTACAAGCAAAACAAATGTGCCTACTTTCCTCAATGTCGGTGTAAATTAACCCTTGAGATTGAACGATGTATGAAAACTGTCAAACGTATGTTACATATGTGTACAATCGGTCTATTAATTCCCGGAAACAGGGGCGGATCCACCTCTAGGTTTTTGAGTGAGGGCCCATTCCTTAAAAAGTAGATATGACCACACCCCGAGTCATGTAGGAGGGGGAGGGGGGTCCGGGGGTTCTTCTCCTGAAAAAATGTAGTATTTATGGTGTAAAGTGGTGCTATTTAAGGCGTTTCCTAAACAAAAAATTGTATATACTACTTCAGAAATGTGTAATATTTTAAGTATAAACTATACATAAGAGGATAATTGGGCCCCCTACCACCTCTGGTCTTCCCTTGGCCGTTAACATGGCATATCTTGTTTGTGAATTCGTGTCTCTTTTCTTCAAGTGACTGACCTTCAATAATAAACCCCACTGAAATCAAATTCCATTTACGCTAATACATTGTTAAAATATAATAACAATTTAGTGGCAGTTAGCATCGAAGCATCATAGTCTCCGAAATATGACATGATAAAATATTTTTTAATGCCATGCTATATTCTGATATGGCTGATCTATAACAATATACGCTACTAAAAATGAAAAATGGAATGATATACCTTCAAAGTATAAAATTGGCTAGAATCTGTTCGATTAGTTCTTAAAATACGGCATTAAAATCTTCTGTTACTCATGTCGTTCTATTTTAAAAATGGTGGACCTACGACAATAAACTACTGTTTAATAAATATCTGTATGATGAATTGTTAAAATATATTAGGTTGTAAGTCCAGAGGTTCTCGAAATTTGACACACGTAATATTATTTCATCATGTTGTACTTCCTCATAAAATTGCACACGAACATCATTAACGACACAAATATTTAAGTTGAATAACGAATATCTGTTTGTTTTTGCATTCGGGCAAATATTTCTCGAACTGTGTCATAAAGTATATAGTTTTTATTCATAGAATGTTATCTTCGTAAATGGCGGACTTACAAAATAAACCGTAATTAAAACAATGCTTGAATGATAAGCTTAATATGAAATTCGGTCACAATAGTTCAAGTTATGACTTGCTGCTGGGGCATGCCATTGTAACTTGTGTAGTCAGTATGAACCTAAATTAGTTCCTAAGAAAATGTTGACAAAACCTGTAAAATGCAAATGAACTTATTTACTTTGATAGTAATTCAAGATAATTAGTTGTATTTAGTATGTAGAACTACGTTAGGTAATTATCTGCCTACCATACAGAGCATAACACAACCATGTAAAGACGAATTACGTATAAGAACCAGAGATAATTGAAAAGTACAGATGGAACATTAGAAGACTATTCTGAAGCCAAGTCCACTTGTTTAATCAGTTATCAATATGGCGGAGTTATTTCGAAGGGCAATCGGTAGAGACGTGCAAAATTCGCGTTATCGTTTGGTCGCAGACTAAACTTCACTTTCCTATACATAACAGAGCGTAATCTGCGATTCAATTGGCCACGAATTTGTATGTGTTCTCATTTACATGTTTTACGTCTGTACAGAGATAGGCCTCTCTACCGTGTAAGCATTCTCCGCGGCAAGTCACGACAATATCGGCCAGCGGGAGACGTCGAACGAGCCTATAGTTCCTTGGAGTCTAGACAGCTGTCAGAAAATAACGCGAATTTTGCATGTCTCTAGCAATCGGTAGAGGTACGTAAATTTCGCAGATACATTCCAGGTCAGGTTGAACGCCAATTGTGTATACTTCATTGTAATGTCTGTAACTTGCTGGTGGCTGTTACGAAACGCGTTTGGCTACTGCAATCCAGTAGTAAATAAGGAAATAATGCGAAGTTCTATCGCTTGCTACCTGCTTGTACGGTTATAAGCCAATAGATAATCGATTGTGGCCAGTGGATGTATAGGACTGACAAGTCTAGGCTGCTGCCAGATCAATCCGCGAAATTGACGTACCTCTAGCAATCGGCTGTTACTGTAGGTGTATTGAGAAATGAGGTTATGGTTGGTCAACCCATAGCCGCGTTATACGCTTTGCTATGGCAATAAACAACATTTTTCAATCTCCAATATGGCGGATGGGCTACTCCCCGCTCCCTTCTCAAGACCTCATACCCCTCCTCGCCCGAAGACATACGTTACGGTCCATATGTACAGTTATCTAATCTCTAGTAGTAACAGGTAGTGAGTTTTTTTTTCAAAGGTTGATTGCAAATGTACCATAGGCGATTCGGGATAAAGTGAGCACTCACAAAGCCCTGTTAAAGTTCTATTTTCAACCAATTCGTACCATTCCGCATGTAACGGCTGACGTCGGGAAATATCTAACCTCTCTGGACTCATCACTTGATGTTTGCACGTAAAAGATAAAATTTTTAGTTAGTATGAATCGATACTGTTCGGTAAAAAAGTTTATTAATTATGTAAAATAGAATTATGACAATTTTGGTTGATTTTGCTTCAGTATAGTTGAATTAAATCAGTAAAATACACAGAACTATACTGCGCAGTTTCGCTGCCAACCATGCAAGCAGTAAGGCAACTGTAGTTTATGTTAAATTATATGCAGTAACAGCTAGTGATATTTTTCAAAGGTTAAATTTTTCGTGATCTCGAACAACCTAGGTTTATCGTGAACAAGGGGTGCAAGACCAATGCGGACGGCCTATCTCTATGTGAGACCAAATTGAACGGCGCCATATTGTAGCCCATAATATGCGATGTCCTATATCAGTGTTGTTTGTGGGAAAAAATCCCCCCTCCTCTTTTCCTTAAAGTACACAATTACCTATCTGCTATCTCCGCCTGCAATATGTCAGAGTTCAATTTGATCATGTAACAAAAACGCAGCGTAACAGTCTAGTTCTTTTATAATCAGTGGCGAAGCGTGGAGTACTCTAGGGCAAGCGATGGTTAGCAGTGACTCTACACAAGTCTCAGTTGCCTGTGGAACCATTTGACTGGTAGAGGCAAGGTACACTCCTCAGCCAGTAGCATGTAAGAGACGAGGAACTAGTTGTCAGTAATACATAGAGCCCGGTAATTTTCGCGAAAAGAATTTTGCAGCACTTTGTTTCAGTGTCTTACGTGCGCACCTGCATCTCTGCTTTGTGGTCAGTGATTGGATGTCGTAACACCCAGCGTGTGGAGGTTAAACTTGCAAATCACAGACGTGATATGTGACAGTTATCCGTGTACTGATTGGCACAGTCAAATGAATAACGACTCTGCACAAAAACACTCTGCCAATAGCCATGAAGTTGAACTGCAGGTGTGCACGTAAGACACTGAAACAAAGTGGGGCAAAAATCTTTGTGCGAAAAATACCGGGCCCTAGTAATACACATAGGTCTCAGCAACACAATTGTAACCTGCTCAAAGTGTATAGTCGGATATCATACTGCTTGCCTTGGAACACATCCATGCTTCGCCACTGTTTATAATATCCTTGATCGTGAACTACACGTAGTAATAAAAAATATTTCTCAAATCGGCAAATTCAGCTTTCACGCGAGTGCATTCTGCTAACTGGGCAATTTATTTTATTTTCCTGAGAAAAATATGTTCTCCTTAACAATCACTGCATCGCAGGCTACAAAGCGGAGATCATTCCTGGAGATAGGAAGTTAAAATAACTGTGTTGAATCCAGTCGAAGCTGCCGGGTATAAATAACGAAGTGACAGGGTGACTTCGTGTTAAGCGTGTCATGCGTGTTATTTTTATACGAGAAACCACTTACATTATTCAGATTCCGGTTATCTACGAACACAAAACTCGCGTGAAACTATACTTCTATAATTTTAGAAATTCAGTATGCTTATAATATGCTGAATATAATACTGGTTTTGTTTCGCCTCATAGGTGTTTCGTATTTTTCTTTATATTTTATTGGTGCGACATACAGTTTTTCTGTTTGTCTTTGCCAAAGCAGACCTCAAACCTGGGTTGTCTGCCTTGGTTCTTGAGTTTTTCTTTTTATTTTTATTTTTTTCTTATCTGTTTGTCCTTGTTTATATTTGACCTGATTCAGTTCATGGAATTTTGTATTGTGTATGCATCCTGTTGACTAAAGTATTACTCTACTTAATATGTGTTTTCCATGATCTAAAGTTTTCTTTGACAGTCATGGATTTAGCAATGGAGTATGTCCAAGAAACTAAATCCAGTCATGCACTCCCATTGCACACTTCTTTCAAAGATCTTGTTGTTAGTGCTTCTCAAAATAACTAAAAACTGCTTTTTCAGACTGCTATAACTCCGAAAATGCCACATGCATTCGTAAAGTGAATAACGAGATTCAAGCGTTTGATCAACTAAACATGAGCAATGGCGTATGTCCACAGTTCAATAAAATTTAATCGTTGGACTTCACTTCATACTATCCAAAAATTTAATTTTAGGATCACCCCTGTTTCCAATTTTTTCGCAGTATTAATTTTTTACGTCTAAACGATAGCAGATAGCAAAAATCTGTTTTAACAGTTTTGTTTGAAATGGTCTTCTTCATATTGGCTAATTTGTTCAAGTCAGTAAATACTATAGTTTTAGCTAATTATGCAATTAACGAAATTCTGGTTGATTGACGTTTTAGTCAAAACCGTATAATTTCTTGTCTTGAAAAAAAAATAGCTATCACGACAAAATATATTTCTAACAAACTTCCAAATTGATTTTTGATATCTGCTCTCGTTAAAGCTTAAAAATAACATCGCAAAAACATGAGAAACAATGGGGCATCATGGCCTTAAGAGGTATGAAATAATAATTTTATATTTTTCATGGAATAGTGTTGGTTTCGCAGGCAACACTTCAGAGTACAGTTCCTTCTTCCGGAACAATTTTATCTCGCATAGTTGTCTCATAATGGAGCGCAAAGTTAAAATTTGCATGTTACGCTGCCGTGCAAATAGAGAAAACCAGTCGACATTCTTAAATTAAATAATTCACAGAAAAATAACAGATCACGGGCTACGTAAACCAACCTTTATTAAACCAAAATGAAACATCTTTAACCTTAAAAAAATTCGCAAATGTACAAGGAAAATGTTGCAAATTCAGCAATTTTTTTTTAAATACAAAAGTTGTTCACTGGGAGTTTTTCTAATATCAAGTTACGTAGCCCCTGGCATGTTATTTCACTGTAAATTATTTCACATACATAAGTCAATTGGTTTTCACTATTTGCATGGCAGCGTAACATGCAAAGTTTAACTTCGACGCACCGTTATGAGAAAACTATGCGAGCTTTACCCCATTAAATATAAGTTTGGATAAATTTGACAGCAACTCATGGGCAATAATTTGTCGTATTTTGTGATTTGTGGTTCTACACAAGACAAACTTTGCGGTACAAATACTGAAATGTCCGTCTCAGGTTCATTTTAGAGCTAAAAATGTTTTGCATAGTGCAACAAATCACAAAATATTACAAATTACTGCCCATAAGTTGCTGTCAGATTTATCTAAACTTATATGAACAGAGTATAAAATTGTTTCGTTAGAAGAAACTGTACTCACAAGTATCGTCTACAAAACTAATACTATTTCGTAAAAATATAAAAGTTTGATATTAAACGCACTTGAACAACCTTAAAGTCCCATAGGAAAAGTACTACAACGAAAACATTGCACGCCAATTCGGCGGGTTGAGAAGTGAGGCGATGTGCTTCTCGTCGAGCGTTGTACTGTGCCTCTTATCGCTCCGCCGTTCTCACGCGTCAAACACGGACTGCAATATCAGCGCACGGACGCACAAACCAGGCAGGCCCATTTTCCCTCGCGTGGGCGGTTTATTTAATTGCGACGAACGGGACATTTATCAGCGACTGCGTAACTTACGGTTACGACCGACGCCCCGCAAACATTCGGCGCGTGCCGTTGCAACGAACTTTCCGGCGTAGGCCGTTATCTGAACGAACGTCCGGCCACGTTAACTTTCTCGCTCCTCCTCGGAAATACTTGGGAGCATTCGTTAATCCTCGGTGATTCAGAGTAAAGGCAACGCCACGTTATATTCATTTTTGCTGTCAGGGGTGTAGCCAAATAGGAAAGAGGGATGAGGGATACAACTCCCCCTTGCCCCTAGTAATAAATTTTTGAAGAAAATTACTTAAAAATTAAACATATTTTACCGGTAGCTTAATCAATGTTTCGTTAAGAAAACTAGCGCTATTTTGCACCTTGAAATACAAATTTATCCCGAGGGAGGAACATCCAGATCCCTCGCTTTAAAAGGATGATCGGTGTTCATTTAATATTATTCTCATGTTAAACAACCCCTCCCCCTCCTTTTTTTTACGTAAATCCTGGCTATTGCGTCACTGCAAAGTTTCCTAACCAACAATTTCGACCTTTGATTAAGCACACAGTATTTTCGCGTATTAAAACTAACATAAACTAACTGAAACTAAGCTTAAATAACCTAAAATAAATATAACAGTGCATGCGATGTGATGAGGGGAGATGTGTGGTGTGGCTCAATCGCCGAGGATGAACGTACAGAATCGGTATAAACTGACTGAATAGTCAAGTGACTGAATTTTTCTTACTGGATGTTTCCTTTGGCCAATGCCATCCAAGATCATTCGGTCAGCTTAACATACGGTCAGTTGAAAGTTCTGCCAGTTGAATATTCGGTCAGTTGAACATCCGGTCAGTTGAACGTTCGATAAGTTAAACATTCAATCAGTTTAACACCCACCCCCATCCTCAACCACGAAGTATCTTCTGACAGAAAGCGTTTTAATTTTCATAAGACATTAATTATCTTACGCGTTTGTTCATCGTAATTCTGTGCACCAGATGAAACAGATATCATTGGTAGGAAAACAGAAACCCTGCCTTATATTTGTGAATTTTTTTTAAGAGGCCCTAAAACTTGCTGCAGAGGGTGGTGACTCTGTCCCTATTGGCTACACTGTAAAAAAAATCCCAAATATTTAGGAAGTAATTAACCTAAACCTTACTACCACCCTGCAAATATGCAAACTTTTACAATGGTTACAATACAAGTCTGGTAACTTCAGTGTATATTTGACTGTTTTATAAAAAAGTTTAGGACTGCTAATGGAAGTCTGGGAAACAATTCTATCACACCTACTTTCTTAGCGCTCCTATACGCACTTGTGGTAAATTTACAAACTATTTTTTAGAGTGTAAATAGTACGAAAGGGTTGTCTCAGAAAACTTTCGGTCAGTTGAACATTCGGTGACTTGCTTCACCCCCGAACGAATGCTCCCGAGCTCTTCCGAGGAGTAGGAAAGCTAACCACACCCATAAGCTCATGTTATCTGACGCTGTTCAGGTCATGCGAAAACACTGTCAGCGATATAGCACACACCCATCTAACCCTCCTATTCCTTCTCGTCCATTGGGGCTGAAAAAAAAAACGCGTGAATTCCAACCAGCAATCCGAACGTGATACATATCCCTGATGCTCGTAAAAGGTCATGGCGGCATTCCGAGCCGGACAACAACCAAGCAATTACGTCCCCGGACCTGCATCGATGGGTGTTCAATTGGTTATGGCAACGATAACAACACAGCGCATCGCTGTGTTCCATTTATCTGAAATGTACGTTGTTCAGCTTCAATTCACGGCGACCGGCTGCCTAAGTCGTTCAGTGGAAAATGACTTTTCACTGAAACGTACTGAATATTTATGATCGGCGTCTGCTTAGTGCTGCTCGTTCGAATACAGTTCGTTATTTGAATTTGTACTATAGTGTTCGTGAGTTTTATTTCTTCGCGCTAAGGACCGCCTACCGCGCACTTAAAATGCTTTGCAGTGTGTTCGCAAACAGGTACTTTTTTTTTTCAGGAAATAATTCTCACAAGCCCATTGTGCCAACGTACGAAAAGAAAAAACACTTCGGACAAGGTTGGAATATTAAGGCCTTGCTCAATTAATTATGTTGTTTTTGAGACAATAATTTTTTTCAAACTTAAATGAGTACAGATGTCAAAAATCTGACTCGCAGTTTTGTGTAAGATCAGTTTCTCCGTGATGGCTGATTTTTTCAATACTACGATTTTAGCTAATTATGAAATTAACTAATTTTGTTTAATATACTTTTTAGTCGAAACCGTATTATTTCTTGCATTTAAGAAACCGTGCTTACTAAAAGCATTGTTTCGAAGCCCTCTAATATGGATGAAAACGGCCTTTTTCAGACTGCAGTACTTCAAAATGTACTAACAAGATGTATACGGAACTCAGATTGAGACATGTACTGAACTTAGCTGCAGACTTTCCACCAATAAAATTATATGGACACCACTTAAGGGCGCCGCTTACCCGATCATGAAGGGCTCAAAAGTGACGGAGCAGTAAGGTCGACCTTGAAGCGTGCATCATATGCCGCGTCGCCTCAACGAGCCAAGCGTTGAACTAGCGTGCAAGGTTCCCGCCGAACAGTTTTTACTATGGGACATTAAGCGGTGACCATATAATTTTATTAGTGGAAAGACTGCAGCTAATTTTACTGCAGGTGGCAATCTGAGTTTCACATACGTCTGGTTAGTACATTTTTAAGTACAGAAGTATGAAAAGGCCGTTTTTAGCCATGTTGGAGGGCTAAGAAACAACGCTTTTAATGAGCGTGGCGTCTTAGCAATTAGGTTCCGACCTTGTCCGAAGTTTGTTTTCTTTTCGTACGTTGGCACAATGGGCACACTTGGAATATTTTCGTAGAAAAAACCTGTTTGCGAACACATTGCAACACATTCGATGCCTGGGGTAGGCGGCCGCCTTAAAATCCCATAGTAAAGATGCATAGGCAGGAATCTTACACGCTAGTTCAGCGCTTGGCTCGTTGAGGCGACGCGGCATTTGATGCGCGCTTCAAGGTCGACCTTACAGCTCCGTCGCTTTTGAGCCTCTAATGAGCGGGTAGGCGGGGCTCTTAATATTTTTACGCAGTATATTTGTACGTCTCGTTGACAGCGAGAACATTTAAGACCGTTACGCCCAAATTTAAACATGGGCAGAAACTGGGCGAGAAATCGGCCATGGCCTATGTTACAAAACGATTCCAGAACTTGTCTAAGGCATTTTGTGAACCTCTAAGGGCCTCGCTAACCATGCGCTTAAAATGCGTTGCAGCGTGTTCGTAAATACGTCTTTCGTAAGAAACTATTCCACATATGCCCAATGTGTTTATGTATGAAAAGAAAATACGCTCCAAACGATGAACTGAAGTGTCGTTTCAAAGCATCCCGTCGAAAAATCATCTCGGAGCTCCTCAAAATGGCTAAAAATAGCTTTTTAAACCTATTATATCTGAAAAACTACTCACGGGATTCATGTAAAACTACTCTAGGAGCATGCAACGGACTTTGCTTAAACTTTCCACCAATAAAGAGATGGAGTCACCATTGAAAGTGTCAGTCAGGCGAGTGATCTACGATACCACTGCACGCCGTTTCAATGTCTTTCAGTAGAGGCGATACCGCGCCACAGGAGCCGGTCAACATCGCCCTTCGCGCCGTGCCTCACTCACGCAAACACGGCCAGTAGGCGAGCGCCGACTCGGCATGAGTCGCTATATAGAATTATTTTATTTTTCGCCCTTATGAAATTCTGAGAAGAAAACTGTGAAATTCGTTACAATAATATCAATTCGATTTACCTTGCACTACAATAAAAGCATCGCAGTTGAACTTTTAACGTACATTTAAGCCGTAATCAGTCGAGCAGTTTTTTTTTATATTCTTAATTTGCTCGACCACGGTCGTAGAAGAACAGGTCTGGACACTCGCCTATCTAACAATGCATTTTGCTTGACCCCCTTGTTTGGCTGTAGTTCGTCAAGTTACCGAGAATGTTTTACTTTTTGGCGCTGTTTTCCGGGCGGTCGGACTCAAACTCCGCCCACTTTTTTACATTGTTAAATTTATAAAGTAAATAAAGATTGCTGGAGCCTTTTCTTAAAATTGCAAGCGAAGAAAGTATTTCGTAAATTGATAAAAAAATACGTTTTGATAAATTGTTTATTTTAGCGGAAAGGAAGTGGGCGGAGTTTAGTCCGACCGCCGTAACATCAGCGCCAATAAAACACAATATTCTCGGTAGCTTGGTGAACTACAGCCAAACAACAAGGGGGTCAAATATCCAGGCGAGTGTCCAGACCTGTTCTTCTACGACCGTGTGCTCGACTGATCACGGCTTAAATATACGCTAAAAGTTCAGCTGCGATGCTTTTATTGTAGTGCAAGGTGAATATAATTGATATCATAGTAACAAATGTCACATCTTTCTTCTCAGAATTTCGTACGAGCGGAAAATAAAGTAATTCAATATGGCGACTGATGCCGAGCCTTAAGAGCACAATGGCACTAATAACTAGGATGGAAAAACCACTGACTGTTGAGGGCGGTGAAAAAATTAATACCCAGAGAAATCCCGTCAGCAAACGCTATCTGCCACATTTTCAATATACGAATAATGGGTGCTTTATCCCGCCCACGAATCCAACCCGGATCATCTGAGTGAGAAACGAGTGTTCTAGCCACTGCGACTGTGGCGATCCAAACCCACAACATCTGAGTGTTAGGGCGATTCTACACGAACGCTAGAATCGCAGTGTCCAAACTGTGGTTTGGAACGCGAGCGAACGCCGATACGACAAACACAACATAAATAAATTGAGTGAGTGAGTGAGAGATTTTGGTCAGCGCTTAACATCGAGGTCTCTAGCGCTGGTGGGGGTGACATGATGTGAGTATGGAGTGGCGCCGGAATGAATGGGCGGGGGAAACGGGAGATCCCCGAGAAAACCCGCCGACCAGCGGCATCGTCCGACATGATTCCCACATGCGAAATCGCGGGGACCGACTCCGCTGGGTACCGAACCAGGGTCGCCTTGGTGGGAGGCGAGAGGTCTGACCTCTCGGCCACTGTGGGTCCATAAATAAATGGAGAAGACAAACATGGCTATACGGAATTTATCAACTTCGACGGAGCTTCTAACGCGGAAGGATGCGTTATTGACGCCAGCACACACCCTTAGCAACTACGCTACACTACAGCAGTTATACACGTCGAATTTCCTTAAAGCTCGGTTTCAGTCGCCATATTGGATTTTATTATTATTCGCCTTTTTAAAATGTTATGAAGAAAAATGTAAAATCTGCGATTATACCTCAAATTATATTTACTGTGCGCTACGGCATAGACAAAGCGATTGTGTTGTTAATATATTATTTGGTCGCAATCTATAAGGCGAGTTATGAATGTAAAAAAAATTGCCACACAGATTGCCGCGTAATTATTTGTTAACATCTGAATCGTAATGTCTGTACTGTAGCGCAAGATAAATAGAATTTGAGGTATAATCTCGTATTTTACATTTTTCTCACCAGATATTCAAAAAACAGAAAAACAAAATTTTTGCACCGAAAGTAAGGTGGGGTAGTTTCTCGGGGATCTCCCGTTTTTCCCGCCCTTACATTCCGGCACCACTCTGACTACATTTCCTCAACTCACTCACCCGATGGTAAGGGAAAGCATGTTTCACACACAACATTATGTAATGACACGTTACACGCTGTTGTACGGTAAAATTGTGATTTGTTTTAGTCTAGTTTGATTCAGTAAACAAGTTGCATATAGTGGGCTGTCACAAATGGAGGCTAATTCTAAAACGTACGAAATTAAAGCTATGTAAAACACTTTAAATTTACTCTACTGCTTTACTGTACACAAAACTGAATTTGATATCGTATAGCATTATCGTACTCTTTCGTTATTATGAATTATATGTTAATTCTATTTTATAATGCGGTGATTCGGATACGGATAAACTTTCCTAATGTAGTCAATTGCTACTTTATGTTACAAGTATTTTGATAGCACACTCGACACATTGAATGATTTCTGTTAGAGTAGAGTCTAATGTAGTGTTTTACTAGCAGCATGTAAGTCACACATAAATGGTTTAGTTGTATGGATGTGTTTAAGTGTAAGGGAAGGCGGAAGCATTAATTTTGCCACAAGCAAAGCCTTTAAATAAAAATAAAATAAATACATTTATAATTTCTGGCGAGCGGCCGGGTTGTTCTGGAATATAAACGCAAAACGAACGGCATCGATTGGCCAGGTCTTGAGACCAAGGAGGAGGGTACAATGAAGAAAGAACTTTTATACAAGAAGGATGAAAAAAAAAATCGCAAAAGACTTGCGTCATCGCAGATTGAACTTGACCCCGCGAGATCAGTTCTCATCAAATAATTTGCGATCAGAAGGCCGCGGTGGCCGATTGGTCAGACCATTCGCCTCCCACCGAGGCGATCCGGGTTCGTTTCCCGACGGGGTCGGTCCCCGGATTTCCCTTGTGGGAATCGTTCCGGACGATGTCGTCGGTCGGCGGGTTTTCTTGGGGATCTCTCGTTTCCCCGGTGCTGCTCCATACTCACCTCACGTCACCCCTCACAAGAGCTAAGGCCTCGGTTTGAGCGCTGACCAAAATCACTCACTCATTTGCGATGAATGGAAACCGCCGATAGTACGAGAACTCGAACACTGGCGGACTGGCGTGTAAAGTTCCTTCACCAAGGACACGATGAGTCCGCTGTTCAACATCTCCCAGAAAATGCGTGTGTGGTCCTTGGACACATGAACAACACGTCAATGTATCGCTGTAAAAAATATTTAAGGTAAATTTACTCTACATGTAATGGAAGCTAATTACCTCTACAAGTGAGGGAAAATTACTCAACACATGTCAAGGAAAGTTACTCAACTAGTAATGTAATTTTTCATTACATATTTGCGCAAGCCCTCTAGGACAATCGACATAACGCGCGAGCGAAACTTCCGGGTGGTCTGTGTGGCAAATACACTACCTTGCGGAAATTTCCACACATATTCGGAAATCAGATTTCCCTCTCAAGGTTTGGGTATATTACCAAACATATGATAAGCAATATTACTAACTTTTTTTTTACAGTTTACTATTGCTACAGAATACAGGAAAATCGCAAGAATCTTTCGTCCCACCATATTTCGAAAAAAACTGCGTATTATACGATTACAGTCAGTGAACAGTCAACTTTCCCTGTGATGTTCAGTGTCTGTACCCATTTCTAGAGAAATACAGAAATAAATTTTCTGTTGATTCTTCGAAATTTTGAGTGGTAGTGTTTGTTACAACGTGTCGCTTGCGATGTTTGTAAACGACCGAAGTTTTATTCCGTATTTTACGAAATTGCGTTTCTAGCGTTCTTGCTTTGTTGCGTAGTTTATAAACCCGGCCCAACAGCGTGTATTTATTGTCGTGTTCACGAAATCTGCACTGCCACAATCAGTATGCTCGAAAGTAATCCTTGAGGGATGAATTGCACATAGATAAACTTATTTTTACGATATTATTTTTGCACCAACGTGTTTCACGGTATTGCCCTTACATTAATTCGGAGAACCAGCGACCAAAGTCGTTTGCCCGAAATTCGCTGACGATTTCCGGGTTTAGGTGAATCAAAATATGTCTGGCGGAGACATAGCAGGTGCTATTTTAGTCTAACATCATGTTACCCATGTTTGTCACTCTCTCCTCCTTCTTTTCTCTGCCATAGGTACCAACCTCAGACACCAAAAATTCCCAAACATTCACAAACTTGGCAAAATCTAAGTCTGCTTCATGGTTATTGGATAGGTTGAATAAGTGCATAGGTGTTGCTTAAATTACTGTAGCTAAAAACCGGGGGGAGGGGGTTTCTACCATCTCCCCCCAATTTGCCACAAAACTTGAAAGAAATAAAAAAAATCATTAAAAGATTAAACATGTTTTGACTAGTACAATATTAAATGTGTTTCGTTGCGCAAAATTGCTAAAATGTGAGGAGTCATGTGAAAAGGGACCTTATCTTACAATTGCTTAAGGTCCCTTTTCCCAGGGCTCCTCACAAATAGAATTATTTTGCACCTTGAAATTCGAATTTTTCCAGGCCCCCTACTTCAAAGGGGTCATCGGTATTCATTATATTATTCTCAGATTAAACCCCCCTCTTACGTATACCCTGGGTACGCCACTGATTGAGACACCACATGTCAGTGATTTGCGGATCAACGGACTATGCAGGCGACCATCTTAACAGTAATGCAGTGTATTTGAACTACTTAAACATCCTTCCAATGTTTGCAATGGGACAATCACTGATTTTCAGTCAGTATCAGAACGCGAATACGCAAGTTCAACACCACAGGTCGTGAGATAAGGCGAACTGACCATATATAGCTATATACCTTAATATTGTGATAAACCACTTTGCGGGCTTTACAAAATTGCTAATGGTTTGTTTAATGAGTATACCAGGTTACCAACAGGGAGAAGATGTGTAGTTTCGGCAATAAGTGATAACAATGTTTCTTCTACCGAAGTTCTAAGTATTAGTATCACGAAGAAAGGCAGGTTTATCCAGGGCAATTTTATGAGCATGTGATTCCAGGGGCAACATTAATTGGAGGGCCTCTCCCCCCCCTACGTTTTTTACTTTTTATATGCTGTGTTAATTCTTAAGGTATGGCATATTTACCTTCGTATTTGGAATGTAGTCACTAATATAATCATTACAGTTACATGTACCACAATATGCATTAAGTTCACACACAAATATTACAAATACATATGCGAGCAAAGCAAAAATATTGTAAGTTACTAAAATGAATGCAGTTCTTACAAAACTAAATGAATACTTCGTATTGTTGTCCAAATTAATTTCAATTATATATACCTTTTTTTCAATAGTGAGGGCCCTAGTGTGTGAGGCCTGGGGCAAAAGCCCCTCTTGCCGCCACCCCCCCCCCTTTTCCAAGACACGGCCCTGGATTTACCGTAAAATCTAGTAAAGGTTCCATCAGAACCAGACTGTATAGGTACCGCACGGTAAGTCGATACTTTTAAAAACCAACTCCTGAAAAAAATATCACTAGGAATACTTCTGTTAGCACCGTACAACACTGTTAGAAAATAAAAAAGTTAGTACGACGAGAAAAATTTTTTTGAAATTATTATTTAATATTAAGCATCAACGAACATAAAAAAGATTTTAATATTTATTGTAAAAGTGAGTTAACAAACACGTCTGGGATACGATACTTGTAGGAAGGTTGGCAATAATTGTGTAGGAATAGTTCTTCCGTATATTATGTAAAACGGCATAAATATTGAATATAGTTAAGTATGTTCATGTACATATGTTTATTTTTTGGAAATGTTATTGCATTTATATTTAAATAAAGCTCACGTTACAATAAACGTCGTAGTTTTAAAAGGTGGCGTAATAGGTTTCAGAAGGATAAACATTTCACAAGAATGTACGCCGGCTTGCAGTACAACCGTCAGTCATTCTGTCGTACACAGCGTGGGTTTTGTGTTTACATTCGTTTTTTTCTGAAGTGACGTAAATATTAATTAGTGTGGAATTGTGAAGTAATGTTTTAATTGCAAGGAAGAAAGAGGCGAACCGTCTTCATCGCCAGCAAGACGATACAAGGGTAGCGAGCATGAAATCACAGAGTAAATAAGTGCAACAGAAGTGGCATGGCGTGATTTTAGCGAACTAGTTTTCTCATTAGTAGAGCCCGGTAATTTTCGCGAAAAGAATTTTGCAGCACTTTGTTTCAGTGCCTTACGTGCGCACCTGCATCTCTGCTACACTGTTAGAAAAAACAGTAAATTTACAGAGAATTTAACGAAGAACGCGACTTAAATGAACGAAGAGGCATCAATAATTTTAGATAACGGAACAACTCCGTAAAGAAGAGCAGACAGAGAGAGAGATAGCATTCCCTCTCTCTCGTAGCGCATGCTTCGGGCAAGTTCGTGTATCTTCGGCTAGGGTCCGAGGTGCCAACGCATATATGTGGAAAGCTGAACACACTAAAAAAATAATAAATTCGTGTAATTCCAACGGAGGAGTATCTATTTTTGCTTCTTGCTAGTGGGAATTTCGACAGTCGGTATCTTCCTGTTTAGAATAATCAAAAGAAATATTATAATATTAAATTTCTACACATAGTTACTTCTAGTTACAAAGGCGCGTGTTTGGCTACATTGGAAACAGCGAGTTGATATTTTCACCAAAGACAAAAGCAAGCATTAAAATACATTTTTAAATAGGATTTCGAAAGCACAGAAAGTTCTTGAAGTAAAAGTAAAGGTAAGTACAATTTTGTTATGTAGTCCTAGGCTGGGTGTTTGTATTTGATAGTAATAAAATACGGTATGTCGTAGGCCATGCCGTATTTTTGTTTGGGATTCATATTTAGTTAGCCCACCGGACGTTATAAAAAAGTTAAATCTGTGTTATTTTTTTAAATTAGCGTATCCAGGAAAATGCAAGTAGCCCCACTTGTTTCCAACAGTAACGTAAGAAATATTTGTACCGCTTAGTTGTGATTTTGGTAACTGTTAAGAATTGGTAC